>JAJPUD010014331.1:0-40993 GCA_023553655.1 Myrmecobius fasciatus | reverse complement strand
CCATAATTTATTCAGCCATTCTCCAATTGATGGGCATCCTTTCAATTTCCAGTTTCTTGCCACTACAAAAAGGGCTGCCACAAACATTCTTGCACATGTGGGGCCCTTTCCTTCCTTTAAAATCTCTTTGGGATATAGGCCCAGTAGAAACACTGCTGGGTCAAAGGGTATGCACAGTTTGATAGCTTTTTGAGCATAGCTCCAAATTGCTCTCCAGAATGGTTGGATCCGTTCACAGTTCCACCAACAATGTATCAGTGTCCCAGTTTTCCCACATCCCCTCCAACAGTTATCATTATCATTTCCTGTCATTTTAGCCAATCTGACAGGTGTGTAGTGGTATCTCAGGGTTGTCTTAATTTGCATTTCTCTGATCAATAGTGATTTGGAGCACTTTTTCATGTGACCAGAAATAGTTTCAATTTCTTCATCTGAAAATTGTCTGTTCATATCTTTTGACCATTTATCAATTGGAGAATGGTTTGAATTCTCATATATTTGAGTCAATTCTCTATATATTTTAGAAATGAGGCCTTTATCAGAACCTTTGAATGTAAAAATATTTTCCCAGTTTACTGCTACCCTTCTAATCTTGTCTGCATTCATTTTGTTTGTACAAAACCTTTTTAACTTGATATAGTCAAACATCTATTTTGTATTAATGATGACCTCTAGTTCTTCTTTGGTCACAAATTCCTTCCCCCTCCACAGGTCTGAGAGATAAACCATACTACATTGTTCTAATTTGTTTATAATATCATTCTTTATGCCTAGATCATGAATCCATTTTGACCTTATCTTGGTATATTGTGTTAGGTGTGGGTCAGTGCCTAATTTCTTCCATACTAGTTTCCAATTATCCCAGCAGTTTTTGTCAAATAGTGAGTTTTTATCCCCAAAACTAGGGTCTTTGGGTTTATGAAATACTAGATTACTATTGTCATTGAGTATTTTGTCCTGTGAACCTAACCTATTCCACTGATCCACTACTCTATTTCTTAGCCAGTACCAAATGGTTTTGGTGACCACACTGCTTTATAATATAGTTTTAGATCTGGTACAGCTAGGCCACCCTCATTTGCATTTTTTTTTTCATTAATTCTCTTGAAATTCTTGAGCTTTTGTTTACATTACATATTCTAATAATAATAGTTGGCATTTATACAGTGCTTCACAAACATTATCTCATTCAGTCTTCACATAAATCCTATGAAATATTTATTATAAGTATTATATCTATTTTATAGATGAGGAAACTGAGGCTTAAAAGAAGTAACCTGTCATTGGTCACACAGATAGTAAAAGTGTAGATTTGAATTCAATCAATCAACATTTATTAAGCACTTACTATGTGTCAGGCACTGGACTAATTAATGAGATTCAGGTGGTCTTTCCTAAGTCCATATGTAATATTTTATATCTACAATGAATTTTTCTCTAATTTTCTTTTTTAAAACTTAGTTTGTCACATGAATTAAGCCAATCAACATTAGATATTAAGCCACTCTTTTATGTCTTCATTAGAGGGTAATCATGGTTCTCCCAAAATCAAGGGTATCTTTCTTGAATCATCAGAATAACTACTTAAACTTTCCTAAATAGAAACTGTAATTCAACGTTCTGGATAAGTTTCCTTGGAGCCAGAGAAACCTTACTTATCCTTCTTTCTAATTTTCTTTTTTAAGCATTAACTTTTTAAAAATATATTTTATGAATAGTTCTTATATTTGCATTACCTTAATGTAATATATTCTTCCCCTAATCTACCTACTCTGAGAGTCAACCTCTTTTAACAGAATGTACAAAGGATTGGGGGTGGGAAGGAGTCCAGAAAAATAAACAAACACTAGAACTGAGTCTGACAGTATATGCAATGTTCTGCACATAGTCACAGTCTACTTACATAATATTTAACACTACACTATGCATATGGAAGGGAGAGACTTCAGTGCTACATTCTGATTTTGCTGAAATTTGTTGAGGAATAATCTTTGAAAATCTTAGCTTCATCCCTAAATGTCCAAATATCTAAGAGATCTAGGAATCAGGACCATATATAATAAGAGAAAAAAGAAGGGTTTATTATTATTATTTTGTTTTTATTTTTTGGTCAGTGTTCCATATCTCCTTTTCTTTATGCCATTCCAAGTGCTTCATCTTGGAATCCTTGACTTCAAGTACCCAGTGCCTTTATGCTGTGAAACTTAACTCTGTTGTTCACTATGGACATTTCACTTTGGTAATCTCCATGCAGTAAATCTGCCTTTTGACAGAACTTCTGGAGACGTGATGCCTTAGGGCTATAAAAATTATTCCAGGAGTGGTATAAAGGGCAGAAATGTGCTAACAGTTTTGGATAGACATGGCCTTGTGGTACACAAGCTAAGGCTGAACCTGGAAGGAATCACTTGAGGGAGTTCCCATATTTAAAGTGTCTGAGACCAGATTTGAACTCAGGTCCTCCTGACTTCAGGGCTGGTGCTCTATCCACTGCATTCCTAGCTGCCTCTCAACATTAACTCTTGCAAAACTTTGTGTTCTGTATTTTTCTTTCTTTCCTCCTTCCACCTTCCTCAGACAGAAAGTAAGCCAACATAGGTTAAACATGTGCAATTGTTCTAAACATATTTCTACATTTATCATGCTGCAAAAGAATAATCAGATCAAAAGGGAAAAAATTGAAAGAGAAAAAAACAAGCAAGCAAATAATAATAATAACAACAATAACAACAACAACAACAACAACAACAACAAAACTGTGAAAATACTATGCTGTAATTGACATTCAGTCCCTATAGTTCTCTCCCTGGATGTAAATGGCTCTCTCCATCACAAGCCAGAATCACCTCATTGTTGTTGCTGTGTACAATGTTCTCTTGGTTATGCTTGCTTCACTTAGCATCAATTCATGGCAGTCCCTCCAGGCCTTTCTGAAATCATCCTGCTGGTCGTTTCTTATAGAACAATATTTTTTCCATTCATATACTGTAACTTATTCAGCCATTCCCCATTTGATGGGTATCCACTCAGTTTCCCATTCTTTCTACCCTCTGATGTAGCAGTGTCTCTGACTGGGTCTGTATCCTAAAGAGATCATAAAAAAGGGAAAGGGACTCAAATGTGCAAAAATATTTGTGGCAGCTCTTTTTTTAACAGCATGATCTTTCATAAGCACTCATGACTAACAGTCAAGGTAAAAGTCAAGTCATGGTAACAGTCAAGTCAAAGATCTTGATCAGATTGATGCATATTGTGTATAGATCTCTGTTCTGCTCCTGGCATTCTTCTAGAATTGTTGGACAGCAAACATCATTATTACTGCTCCTTGGCTCTTTCTGAAGCCACATTGGTTCTTGGACAGATGACCATATTCCAGGTGAAGGCTTAACCTATTAAGGAAGACTCTGGCAAAAGTCTTGCCAATAATAAATAAGAGAGAAAAGCCCCTGTGATTGTCACAGGATAATCTATTTCCTTTTCCTTTATAGAGATGGACATTGGAAGGTAGCATCCTTGAACTCTTGGAGTTGATAAGCTACTCTTGCCATATAATACAGAAAATTTCAGTCAGTTTTTGCATGCATTGTAAATCACAGCTGGAATAGAATATAATAGCATCAGTATTAGGCACTTTGCTACAGTAGAAATTAGAATGGCATCAAAATCTCTTGTTCATGAAAGAATAAATGCTAATTGTAACAAGAAAAAGCCAATTCAGCCATTACAGTATGGTACTAGATGCATGACATGGAGTCACAGCAGTACAGATGCATAAGAAAATGCATATAAAATGGTCTGTGATTAGATGGCGAGGAAAAATTAAAAAGTCAACAACTGTAGATGGTAGCACAGTATGGGACCTGAATTCAAAACTCAAACAATGGCTATATCACCCTCAGCAAGTTCTTCATCGGTAAAATGAACTGGAGAAAGAAATGGCTGACCATTCCAGGATCTTTTTCAAGAAAAACTCCAATGGGATCATGAAGATTAGGTACAACTGAAAGAGCAACTCAACAACAAAAATAACTTAGTTAAAATTGGGGAGAGAAACTGAAGTAATGACAAAATAAAGACCTAAGTGGAAAAAGAGCTGCTCCAGTTACCTATAAACTAAATGGCATGTTGTGATATCAAACAATGCAATTTCATAATGAAAACATTATTAACTTGAATTCTAGAGCCAAAGGGTGTGCCCTACCACAGCTTTCCTGGACAACTCTAGTTTTCTGGCAGGGATCTGTTTAATCTGCTTAAATATTTGCTTTGAATTGTAAGCATACTAAGCTACCCCTCAATTACTTAATTATAGTAGCAGATTTCTCCATTCCCTCTGTTTACACTGAATTCAAATAAAACTTTTGAAATGTAAATATTTAAGCATTTCCATCTAAAAAGTCAGACAAAACTATCCCTACTTATATAGAAATGAAAAATCACTCCTCAAGTACTACTGGGATATTTTAAATTATCATCTCTGCCTCAGTCCTTTTCTATTACTATGAATAGTTCAAAGTTGACTGAATCAGGATAAAGTTTAGAAATAATAGTAATAAGAGTTGAATTTAAAAAGTGTTTTGAAATTGACAGAATGCTTTATATACATCATCATTTGATTTTTTCAACAATCTTTTAAGGTAGCTATTATAAGTATTATTTTCCCCATTTCACAAACAAGACTCAGAGTAGTTATATTAATTCTTGTGATGAAAGAGTAATTTGAAACATTGCTTCTCTTGAGTCCAAGTCCATCACTCTTTCTATTAAATTGGCTTTCAAGAGACCATTTCATTTTATAATTGATAAAGGGAAGACTTGAAAAGATCAAATATCTTGTTCATAATTACATAGTAGAATATTAGAATTAGGATCTGAATTCCAGGTTTTAAAAAATATCATATTTTATTTAATTATATTTTATTTTTCCAATTATATGTCAAGACAATTTTTAGCATTTTTTTATTTAAATAGTTTCATATTTTTCCAAATACAAGCAAAGATTGCGTTCAACATTCACCTTTGCAAACCTTGTATTTCAAGTTTTGCTTCTTCCTTTCCCTCTCTCTCCTCCCCTAGAAAGCAAGCAATCCAATATAGGTTAAACATGTGCAATTTTTCTAAACATATTTCTATATTTGTCATGCTACACAAGAAAAATCAGATGAAAAGGGAAAAAAAAACACAAAGAAAAAAACAAGCAAACAACAACAAAAAGGTGAAAACACTATGCTTTGATTCACATTCAGTTTCTATAGTTCTATCTCTGAATGCAGATGGCTCTTTCCATCACAAGTCTATTGAAATTGTCCTAAATCACTACACTGTTGAAAAGAGCCAGGTTCATTACAGTTGATGATTACATAATCTTGTTGTTGCCATGTACAATGTTCTCTTGGTTCTGCTCACTTCACTTAACATCAGTTCAGGTGAGTCTCTCCAAGGTCTTCTGAAATCAGCCTGCTCATCATTTTTTATAGAACAACAATGTTCATAACATTCATATACCATAACTTATTCAGCCATTCTCCAACTCATGGGCATCCACTCAGCTTCCAGTTTCTTGACATTACAAAAAGGCCTGCCACAAACATTTTTGCACATGTGGATCATTTTCTCTCAATAGAAACACTGATGGATCAAAGGATAGGCACAGTTTGATAGCTCTTTGGGCATAGTTCCAAATTGCTCTCCAGACTGGTTGGATCATTTCACAACTTCATTGACAATGCATTAGTGTGCCAGTTTTCCCACATCCCCTCAAGAATTTATTATTAACTTTTCCTGTCATCTAGCTAGAGAGGTACCTCAAAGTTGTCTTAATTTTTTAGCCTTTTTTTTTTTTTTTTTTTTTTTTTTTTGCTGAGGCAATTAGGGTTAAGTGATTTGCCCAGGGTCACACAACTAGGAAGTGTCTGAGATCAAATTTGAACTTAGGTCCTCCTGACTTCAGGGCATGCTCTATTCACTGCACCACCTAGCTGCCCCTTTAGCATTCATTTTTACAAAATTTTGAGTTTCAAATTTTTCTCCATCTTATTCTTCCCTCCCTTCCTTCTAAATTGTAGGCAATTTGATATAAGTTATATATTTGTGCCATTCTGCAAAACATGTTCTATATTAGTCTGTTGTGAAAGAAGAAACAGATAAAAAGATTAAAAAAAAACACGAAAAAGTGGGGAAAATATGCTTTGATCTCCATTCAGAGTCTATCAGTCTGCATGTGGATAGTATTTTCCCATCATGAGTTCTATGTATTTGTCTGGGATCATTGTATGGCAGAGAAAAGCTGAGTCATTCACAGTTGATCATCAAACAATGTTTCTGTGACTATATACAATGTTCTCCTGGTTCTGCTCATTTCACTTTGCCTCAGTTTGTACATGTCTTTCCAGGTTTTTCAGAAATCTGTCTGCTTATTTCTTATTGCACCATAGTTGAATTTCAGATTTTAACTAAAATGTTAAGTCTCTCCACCATCTCATGTTGCCTCTCACTTCTGGATAAATGGCTTAAATGGTATTTCATTTGTGTAGTTTTTTCTCTTCAATAGATTGGAAATTTCTTGAGGAAGAAATGACTTTGATTTCTTTAATATTTTCCCATAGGGCTCAAAATAATATTCTGTATATTGTTATAAACAGCTGACTAAATAATGAGGAATAGAATGGCCACGCCATAGTCAATCATACCATATATGTCAAACACAGAAGAGATGGCGGTGTTTTGTTGCTGTCATTCAGTTCTTTCAATTGTGGCTGACTCTTTGTGACCCTCTTTGGGGTTTTCTTGGTAAAAATACTGGACTGATTTGCAATTTCCTTCACTAGCTTATTTTATAGATGGTGAAACTGAGGCAAACATGGTGAAGTAACAGGGTCAGCAAGTATCTGAGGCCAGATTTGAAATGAGATCTTCCTGCCCCAAACTTACCACTCTATTCACTGAATCTCTTAGTTGCCACAATGTAGAAGTAGTTTGGGGGAAAAAATTCTGGGATAGAAAGAATAGCAGTGTTGATGACTGAGCAATTAATGAAAGAATCTGGGCCAGCAGCTGGAAGAGCCATCACTGTGGTCCCAGACGTGATGGCATTAATAGTAGAGAGAAGAATGCTAGGAGAAGAATTGTAGACCCAATCTCATTGTGATTATTTGTGTTTCAGTGTTTCCACTGTCAAGGAAGTAGTGCCATGCTGACATTAATGCTGGAAGTAGATCTAGAACTAGCTGTAGTGTAAAGGGCCTTCTGGATTACCTGGCTTCTTTCAAGTTCCAACTAAAATCCCATTTTAGATGCCAACTTCTGCCTCCCAAGCCACCCCCAGAAGTCTTGACTTTTGTTCTGCTACTGGAATTCAATGACTCTCAAGAGTGAGGCCATGATTTTGTACAAGTCTCACTTAAATCCAATTCAGGAGCAATTCAAGACATCACTATCATATCATTGGTTCTCTTCAACAATGAAGGATGAACAACAGCAACAATTTTTGTGACCTATATCTTCCAAAACTCCTTTGATTATAGATTTCTAAGGAAATGAGATTTCTTTTCCAGAACACAAACTTAATGACAATGAAAAGATAGTTTCATGGAAAATTGAAGAGTAAGGTAGAAAGACTAGTTGGACACACTTGGAATGAATTTCTTTAATTTTCTTTTTTCTTTACTCTTGTTTTCAGTAAGCAGAACTGTCTTTAATTTAGTAGGCTAGGATAGAAGAAAGTCTTTCTCCAACCACTCTTTTCAGTCCTTTCCTGATGGCTCTGGAGGAGAAAGTGAGACTGGTGACTTTGTACAGTCCACCCTCTTAAATCCATTCACTTGCATGTCATGGTTTGAGAACAAAGGACAAACAACAAAAACAAACTCTTGTTATTCCTACCCTCCTCTAGCAAGGGCTCCTTCAATTACCAATAAACAGCCTTCTATTTCTTGTCCTTATTTTGATTTTCTCTCTCTCTCTCTCTTTAAATATTTAGTATTGTTTAAACTATCTGTTGGGCTTGCTGTAAATTGAACCACTATATCTAAGTTTAGTTTTGCAAAGAGGAATCTAGACAATGATTTAGCCAATTTTATGCTCCTTTCATGAGAACATGTTTGCAAATAGAATTGTTTTTAAGAACTTCTGTTGATGGTGCTTTTGTTATAATTTACCTGTCTAGTTGTAATGCAAGGAGCATTATTTCCATTGAAATTTACTGGCTATTTTCTACGACCTTGCTACTGGTAATCTTGTCCTGCTACTCAATTATTCAATAAGGTTATTAACCATATTGATAAAACTACCTCTCAAGTTGTACACAGTAGCTTCAGGGTAACATAGTTATGCAATACATTAGAGAGCTTTTACTACTTTATAGGTCTCTAAATTGATCTAGAGCTTGAGGTGGAGAGGGATGGGGGGAAAACTTATATGTTAGCTATCTTGATTTAGTTCATTTTTTTCTTGACCATGACATCATTAGATAGTAGGCTGCTAGTGTAGCTTAGTGGAAAGAATGCTGAATTTGGAGTCAAAGGAGTTATGTAAATTGTGACTATAAGCAAGTTTTTACTCTATGTGGCCCTCAGTTTCCTGAATTATAAGGTAAGGTCTAGATGGCCTTTAAAATCTTTTCTAACTTTAAATATAGGATTGTTTGGCCCCTCAGAAATCTAATTTCTATACATACATAATATATATGTATACAGACATACATATTATATATACATATAATAATGTGTTCATATGTATACTTTATATTATACTATATATGTACATATGTATGTATATATTTACATACCCATGTTCTACAACCATAGACCTTAAACCTCTCTAAAGGAAAAGGAGATTTTTAAAAAAGATTTTGTATCAATATTCTATCAGAGCTACCTTTGCCAGAATTTCATATTTTTAAATTTATCTATTTGATTTTTAAAAGTTGGTACTAACACAGTTTGTACTGTCATTGCTATTTATACCTTCTCTCAGTGTTTTGCAGGACTACGCATGAAGATTGATAATAAGAACAGCCAAATCTCTGCAACTAATGAACCATATAAGCTGACTTATTTGTTAAGTCTTCAATTCAGTCCCTCATCCTTCTTGTTATTCTTTAAACACTTGTGTTTCACAGTTAATTTCAGTGTAGTCTTGAGTGTACTATTATTTTTCTCTCTCCCTGAATAGCCAAATTCCCTCAAAGTGATAGAATTTAAGATAACATTTAGCATAAGTTTTTCTCAGAATGAACAAAAAGCATAATCTCTTGTAGATCAGTTTTATGGTCTGCAGCTGTGGGACTGTACATAACAGATTACATAGCTCAATACCAAACTGATCTCTGGTGTTAGGAATCAGAGCTGCAGCAAGGGAATCTATCCATTTGGGGGGGGGGATTTATTAATTTCCAAGTCCCACTAATGACTATCCTCTACTTTTTGCAATCTTTTAAAGGCTTGAGATAAAAATAAGAAACATTATGGAATGGTGGACATGGGCATTGAAGTAGGATGATGTGAGGAGATAAAAATAATAGCTTGGGTTTAAATAGTTTTTTAAGGTTCTGCTTTGCAGAATATTTTACATGTACTGTATTATTTTATCCTCACAAAAACACTACATACATACTATTATCAATCCTATTTTACAGATGAAGAAACTGATGCCACGAAAAGTTAAACATCTTGTACAGACTAACAAAGCTAGTAAGCATTGGAAGCAGAATTTGAATTTGTGTCTTTGTAACTCCAAATCCAATATTTTGTCTGTTATATACCTTAGTTTCCTAGTATGTAGATGAGGATGATACTATATCTCACAAGGCCATTCTGAGAATCAAATAAATTTTTCTATGTAAGATGCTTTGGAATTATAATATGCCATATAAATGTGAATTCTTATTATTAATAGAATTGCTGTTGATAACCAAGGTCACATGGCTAGTATGTGTCTGAAGCTGGATTTAAATCTAGATCTTCCTAATTTCAGGCCCAGCACTCTATCCATTGAACCACCTAGCTTCTTCCAGTAATAGAAGGTTTTAGGGGGCAGTTAGTTGGTTCAGTGGATAGAGCACCAGCCCTGAAGTCAGGAGAACCTGAGTTCAAATCTGGCCCCAGACACTTAATACTTTCTAGCTGTGTGACCCTGAGCAAGTCACTTAACCCCAATTGCCTCAGGGAAAAAAATAGGTGGTCTTAGGCTAAGCCCACTTGATCTTTGTTTTGGCCCTAAATGCTTCAGAGTGAATGCAAACAGCAACTGTTTTGATTTTGACCAGAAATCTTGAGGATCTTCTCTTCCCAGATATCTATCTATCTATCTGTCTGTCTGTCTTTCTTTCTTTCTATACATATATGGAGAGAGAGAGAAAGGGAGAGAAAGAGGAAGAGGGAGAGAGGGGGAGAGGGAGAGGGAGAGATGTATGTATAGGCATATATACACACATATTCACATATATTTCTTGACTAGGTAAAAGAGTCCATTCTCTGCTTCATTTCTTACATAGCCTTAATCACCAAATGGGCATTGCTTCAGCCAAACAGAGACCTGTTAAAGACCTTTGCTTAAAAAGATCAAGGTCTCCCACTAATCCAGGGCCATCTTCAGTCATCCAGATTTATATCTTGCCATTGGACATAGATGGCTTTGAAGGAGAAGGTGAGACAGTAAGGAAAGTGTGTTGGAGTTTAGTTTGAAAGAGAACAATCATGTCTCCCTGTAGGAGAAAGAATATTAGACTTGAAATCAGGAACCTTTGGTGCAATCATGGTGTAACTTTGAGCAAGTCTAATGTGTATAAGAGATGGAAGACCTGAAGGCACTGATCCTGTGGAAAGAAAGCATCATTTACAGACTGAGGGCCTATGTTCAAATGTTGACTCTGCCATGAATTACTTGTAGCCCTCATTTGTAAAAGGAAGGGTGTTAGATCACTTTAACAGTTTATAATTATTGACAGATAGGAATTGAATAGGCAGAGAGGAAAGGGTTAGAATTAATCTTTCTGATTCCAAGTCCATTGCTCTAAATACCTTGCAACCAGATTAATGGTTTTGGATTTTGAGGATCCTACAACAGTAAGTTGAAGCTTACACTATTTCTAATTCAAGAGTGCCTTATTAATAACATTCTCACGTTGAGGTATTTTTTTTCCTCCATTAGCTCTTTTTGCTCTTTCTACTAATTATCTAGAACATTACATTTCTATGTGAATGTTTAGAATTCTTAGAAGGCTTAGATTGGATTCCATCTGATACTTCCTACATGGGTAACTTTAGTTATTTAGTTATAAAATTATATTTAGTTACACAATTAGTTATATATTTAGTCATATAGTGAGGCTTTAATTATAAAGTCATTCAAATTCCTATAATATTTCAGTTTCAAAAACTGATATGGTTTTATTAATTCCCACATGTTTTGCCACTGCACCACAGTGGCAGGGGGCCACTTGTAGCTCAAACCTCTTCTACATGTTGTCTCCCTCATTAGAATGTGAGTTCTGGAACTCACTTTTCTATTTGTAGTCCTAGCTCTTAGCACAGTGGTTTTATCTGGAATAATCACCTAAGAAATACCTTTTCATCCATTAATTCATTCACTCATTTTACTCCTACCCTATCTCTTTTCCTGGCTCATTATATTCTTTACAACTTCCTAAGGTATATTCTTCAAGGGAATAGCTTTGGTTTTTCTTTATTTATCCTTGGCCTTTTAGTCATCTAATTCAATTCTACAGTTTCAATTATTTCTATGCAGGACATTCCTAAATCTTTTGAGCTACAATATTTCCCTAAAGTTTCAAACCTGCATTTCTCATGGTTTACAGGATATATCTACTTAGATGGCCCATCAGAATAATACTCTTCTAAAGCAATATTTTTTTATTTCTAATAAAAGTAAAAAATGAGCAATTCATAATCATTTATTTCTTTAATAAGTGGTTCTATTTCCTTTTGTGGACTCTGGAAGGTTCTGAAAAAGCATTTATTAAACACCTGCTATCTGCAAAGCACTATATTAAGAGCGGGCATACAGAATAGTATAAATAAGTAAAAAAAAAAAAAAAGAAAAAGAAAAAGAACTAAAGGCTGGGAGTAACCCAAACTTCTCACTTTCATGTGAGTAACTATTGTCAATGACATGCTGCAGACACCACCACTGGCAGAGTTTCTCAAAACCACATTTCTTCTCTTAAAGTAGCATATACCTTATCTATTAGTAGCACAGTGGCCCATATCCTCAGGGCCTGGATAAAGCTTATATTCAAATAATTCTCCTTGATACAATATTTCAAATATTCCTTGAACTCTGATTTTCTCTCACTTCAAAGTTTTTAGACAGGAACAAGTCCTGTTCAATCTTGTACACAGTTATTTTGAACATTTTAGTAAACAAATATTGATGATTCATTTATTTCAAAGCTCTCAAGTACAAAACTACAGTTTCCCAAAATGGCTAGTCTAATTTGCAGCTCCATGAATAGCGTTTTAGCTTGTTTTTCTTCCCATACACTCTTGCAATTCTTCTAATATTGAATGTTTCCATTTTTTTTGTTCTCTTTACTATTTGGTTGGCAATTTTCCATTTCTCTTATTTTTGCTGATTTAAAAGCAATCTTTTATGTGGTAGGTAAACATTTTACATTTTTTGAACACCATACTTATGTCCTTTTATGAATTATTTATTGGAAAATGCCTCTTGATGATACATTTATGTTAATTATGAATATGTTAGATTTCCACTAAACATCTGATATATTTGATGCACATTTTTTTTCTCAGTTGAGTTTCTTTTTTTAATCCTGTCTGTATTGACTTTGTTCATGCAAAAACTGCTCATTTTTTATGTTATTCAAACTGTCTATTTTGCTTTTTATGATCACTTCTCTCTTGTTTAGCTAAGAATTGTTACCACGGCTATAGTTGTGCTGGAAATTGCTCTTCTTTTTTTTTGTCCTTCCTACTTTTTTTTTTAAAGCTGTATTTAAAATTTGCAGTAAAAGGCATAATATATATCATACATTTATACAAATGCCATACACATAGGTATAGAAGATCAACATTTTATACCATTTGCCATAAGTATATAAATGTTTATATACAATATACTGCATATGCTTTCAAGATTTCCCAGCAGCTCTTCCCCAGAAAAGAATTGCAGAGCAGACAGAAAGACGATCTTTAAGTCAGGAAGACCCGAGTTCAGGCCCTGCCTCCCATGCATATGACCTGAATTAATAGAAGCCTCTTTAGACAGAAGTTTCTTATATCAACAAAATCACAAATCCAGTCCCTATTCCAATTTTCCAAAAGATATTTCTTCCCCAAGTAATTGAAGTTTTCAGATTTATTTAACTCTTGGGCGTTCAACTCTTCCTGAATATTACTTATCTTGTTTCCCTTGTCTGCTTTACAATTTTTAAAAACCATTTTGAAGATTATTACATTACTATATAATTTGAAGTTAGAAAATGGTTTCCCTCTCTTCCCATTTCTGTTTCCTCTTTTTCTTGAGATTTTAGACATTTTGCTCTTTTATGTGAAATAGTTTGGTAGCTTAAAGTAAAACTCTTAGTCTACTATCTTTTTTCCTCTCAACTTCAAGCTCAAGTCTTATCTCAATGATTTCCCCTTCAAGTTTTAAGATGCTGTCCTTTTCAGTTTTCTGTGATTCCCCAAACTCCATATGTATTGCAGAAAAAAGACTACAAGGTTTCCATTGCCTTCACTCTCTCTTACTACATGGTAACTGTACAATAATTGCTTAGGTTACTTAAAAGGGATTTCCTATAAAGCACTACAAAAAATCATAACATTATGAGGATATCATGGATTTGGGAGAAAGAAGGTATTCAAAAACATAGAAAAAGATAAATATTTAAGTTTGCAAATGGTTCATATATTTTAATCTTGGTTCTCAATAAGAGCCGCAGGCTATTTGCCAATTCTTCCAAGTTCCTGTCTAAGTTTTATCAAGATCTAGGCCTTGATTAATTAAAATCTATTTTTATCATAATGGGATTATCTGAACTGGTAATTATAGGCCTCTGGATTCTATAAAGTCCTAAAAGGATATATACAATTTCTGGGGCCTAGAATTTTTCTCTTCTGCGCATATGAGACTAACCCATGGGCCATCCTGTTTTTCATATACCAATCAACCAACCAACAAGTATTTATTAAGCACTTAGAGACACATAGAGCTGGCATAAGGAATTCTATTTGCTCTAGTTCTTCTGGGAACTGTTCACACTCTTCTCTCAGCTCATCTCTCTGTCCTAAAGCAGATTCTGCAGGCCAAATTTTTCTTTTGGCATTTTAACCAGATGGCTCAGTGTATATTATTAGAACTAAAGCCAGGAAGACTTGAGTCTGAATCTGTCTTGGACACCTACTAACTGTGTGACTCTGGACAAGTCCCTAAATCTCACCCTCAGTTTCCTCATTTATAAAATGTGTGCTCTAGCTATGCACCCAGTCCAAATCCTTTTATAATCACAATGTTCTTGATCTTTTTTATGCCAACCATATCTTATGCACAATTTTTTTTGTGACATGCTACAATCTATTGAAAATGACTATGAACCTTTCCTTCCCACCTTATACCATCTACAATCTGATTTGTTTTGAATTTGGGGTAAAAGAACCTGGGTTCAGACTCAGGGTTTTAATATTTATATATAGTATGGCAATGGAAACCTTTGTAGTCTTTTTTCTGCAATACATATGGAGTTTGGGGAATCACAGAAAATTGAAAAGGACAGCAGCTTAAAACTTGAGGGGGAAATCATTAAGACTTGAGCTTGAAGTTGAGAGGAAAAAAGATAGGAGATGAAGAGTTTTACTTTATGCTACCAGACAAAACGCATTGCTAAAATTATGATCCATTCAGTGACAAGCTTTACGTCATCATTGTTAATACATTGTTGTTAATTGTTAATTGTATTGTTAATACAACAACTTAAATCTTCAGTGAATGATGTGTCTTTCTTCAATTTCTCTTTTTTTGGAAGGAAAACTAGCCAAAAATTGGCCTTTCTTGTTCATGAATCATGCATTAATAATTCATAAGTTGGCCTGCAGATAGGTCTTATGTTCCCCCTTGACCTGATTATTATTATTATTATTTTTTGCAATTTCCTAGTTGTTCATCAATAGGAAGGAAGGTGGTGGACAGATGTCAAGTCTATTTGCTGATTCTCTTTCATCCATACCACTGGATGGCCTATTTCTCCCCCATCTGTCTCCCAAAGCACAATCCATCTTATATCCCATGTCTATATGCTCCCTGCTGACTCACAAGTTCAATATTAACAAAGAAGTAAGATGTAAACTAGCTTCACCAACAGGTTCTGATAGGAATATGGTAATGCCTTAGAAGCTTCTTACCTAAGTATTGATTAGCCCTAGCTTTACAGAAGTGGCATGTTTTAATAAGCCTAAAAAGATGAGTAGAGAAAAACAGCAGTTTTATTCTATTTAACATGCTAAGGAATAAAGTAAATATTTAGAATGAAAATTAACATCTACCTTTGAGAGAAGTGGGAGTTCACTTAGAGAAAGGTGAAAGAAGAGGGCCATTCCATTCTCCTCCTACTCCAATCAGCAAGGCTAATTTCTTTCTGCACATAGTTAATACTTGGACTGATAGACTCATTGCAGTCTCTTCAGTAGTCATCCCTCAGGTGTACACTCTAGTGTATATTAATAGTGTAGACACTATTAATTGTCTACAAAAGCAAAGTAATTGAAAAGAGTATTCTTGGAATTACTCCTCACTTTTGGAAAAAAACCCTTCAAATTCTTCAGAATAAAGTAGAGCACAAAAAGGCAGATTTCATAATGATAAGCTACTGCCAAAAATCGATAGTGGTTTGACTGTGGCAGAATCATGGAAATACCACTGTCATAATGAATCACAGATGATCAAATCCATCAAAGCATTTATTAATTCTGGTTTTGCTGCCATGTACATAGAACAAGAATAAGTTAATTAATATTTGGTGGGCATGATTTATTTTCCTTTACTAGGGCTGTGTCTAAAAGAGTTCAAATATCTGAAGATAAACTGAAAAAGTTGGTTAAAAAAAAAAGTTGATAACTTTATTTTGAGAATTTTTCCATTTTCACAAGGGTAACAATTAACATGGCCTTAATGGTAGGCTATGGTCATTTGGCCATGTTCTGCCTCAGTTTCCCTGATGGCAACCTCTCTTTCCTGGCCATTAGGATTGAGATAATTAGGGGTGCAGAGCTCTGGCCACTCTGGCATTCCAAAGAGTCACAAAATTCCAGATGGCTTATCTCAAATACCTAGATGGCACTCTCTGTCTCCTGGTCCCAGACTTCCTGCCTTCTTCTTCACCCACAACCTGTCAGAATTAGAGTTATGGTCCTTCCTGGAATTTCCACTCACTCAGTGCTCTGCCCCACCCCCCTTGCTGCCTTTGTTTCCCTGATTACTGGAGCCCTATAAAAGTCTCTGGAATTACTTGCTTGTTGCTGGATGCTTTAAGACAAGAGTCCCATTCAGTCACCTGGCTATGGCTTCCAAATTCTCCACTATTAAAATATTAAAAACCTCTAATCTTTGTCTTGCTTTAGTTTCTACAGAATTTCAGCCACACAGGTATACTTCAATGATGCTGACATGTTTGTTTCTACTTGGGTCTATTTTGATCTATGGGAACTGAATTGAATGTTATTGTCATTGAATGTCAGAATTGGAAAGACCCTCAGAGATTAGTTTAAACCCTGAATTCTATAGATGATGAAAATGAAGATCAGAGAAATGATACAAGTTGGTCAAGGTTTCATGAATAGTTAGAGGAAGATCTGTCACTAAGGTTTCCAAGTCTCAACTGAATTCTGCATTGTATTTTAATAACAATAATGATGATGAAGAGGAGGATAATGTTTAGCATTTTACAATTTAAAGCTTACAAAGTATTTTACATATATTCTTATTTGAGCTTTGTAACAATTCTGAGGTAGTTTAAGAAATTTTTTTATAGAATGTTTATTTCCAGAAATTCAAATGTATTTATATTTCTAAAATTATATTTGCCATCAATTTTTTTTTATTTTATCTCATATTACTAGGGTCTATTTACAAAAGAAAATAGAGAATTTAGTTCACTCATATGAAAACAGAAAATAATTAAAGCATATGAAAATATTTCCATTGACTTATCTGAATATTTCAGATGAAAATTTTGGGGTTTTTTCTTAGGTCAAATTATATACATAATTACCTCAATTCTCTAACTCAATTCACTTTGTACATGTAGCCTCACATTAGTAGAAAGTAATTATTATTTGTGTTGACAAAATGTTCAAAACTCATCTTTCTCCCTTAAAATCTTCAATCTTCTTATATTTCCCTATTAATTTCAGGTTTACTACTGTCTTCCCAATCACCCAGGCTTGCAACTTGGTACCATCCTCAGTATCTTATTCTCTCTCAACCTCTTTTGTCTCAATATATTTAATCAATTACCAAGTGGTATCATTTTTACCTATGGGACTGGAGAACACTGTTGCCCTCTACAGAAAAAGAAAAAGTAGGTGGAGGGAGATTTGAGAATCATCAGCATAGAACTAGTAATTAAATCCATAGGAACTGGTGAGATCACCAAGTAAAACAGTATCAAGGGAAAAGGGGAGAGTGTCCAGGACAGTACTTTGAGAAATACCTATAGTTAGAAGGCATGATCTAGAATGGAATCCAGCAAAGGAACCAGAGAAGGAATGGTCAGATAACTAGGAGGAGAACCAGGAGAGAAATGCTGTCCTGAAAACCTAGATAGAAAAGGGTATCAAAGAAGAAAGTGTGATCAGCAATGTCACTCCATTTTTTCATGTCTCCCCCTGCCATGCTGGGATGCTGTCCACCCTCATCTTTACTTCCAGGCTTCTCTAGCTTCCTTCATATATCAGCTAAAGTCCTACCTTCTGAAAGAACCCTTAACAGCAGATTGTAAAAACCTTTACAACAAGGATTATAATTTAAACTTTTGTCCTCTCCTCACCACCCAGTATTGTGCTACTCTTATGTAAGAAATTCAATAAATAACCCCTAATGGAGTCATTCCCTTAATTGAGGATGTTATAAATAATAATGATATTAATAATGACCCTAATAATCAACACACACAGTGCTTTGAGGTTGTCAAAGTGCTTTTTATGTATCACATTTGATTCTCACAGAAACCTTGGGAAATAAGTAATTAAGCAGACTACTTCAAATATGTAACCAGTAAGGAATGGGCCCAACCTCAGTGAAGGCTGAGTTGAGGATTGGGTTTGGGGTGAGGATTTCACCCCAATCTGGCTCTGGCCTATTTTTCCTGAATAACACTCCTACACGTCATGCACTCTCCATTCCAGCCAAATTGGACTACTTCTTGTTCCATAATTTGGCATTCCACTGTGAATAGCCATTTCTTTTCATAAGAGACAGAAATACTCAAAGTAAGGAAATCCTTAGTGTGACCTACACTATGTTTGTCATGGATAACTTCCAATAATCAATAACATGGTAGTATATGTATAAATCAAAAGGCAACATGGTATGATGAAAAAAGCACTAGTTTTATTTACACTCAGAATACCAAAGTTTAAATGTCAGCTGCACCATGTGGATTCAAAATAAGCATTTATATGGCACCTACAATGTGTCAGGCACTGTACTAAGTGCTTCACAATGATCTCATTTGAACAAATTATTCCCCAACTGGGGAATGGTCAAAGAACATAAACAGTTTTCAGATGAGGAAATTAAAGCTATACATAGTCATATGAAAAAAGAATACTCTAAATCATTTTTGATTAGAGAAATGCAAATTAAAACAACTCTGAGGTACTATCTCATACCTATCAAATAGGCTAATGTAACAGAAAAGGAAAATGATAAATGTTGGACACATGTGGAAAATTGGAACACTAATGCATTGCTGGTGGAGTTATGAACTGATCCAATCATTCTGGAGACAACCTGGAACTATGCCTAAAGGGTTATAAAACTGTACAATACCCTTTGACCAAACAATTTCAGTACAAGATTTATAATAAAAAGAGAACATAAAAAAGGGAAAAGGACCCACATGTACAAAAATATTTGCTCTTTTTGTGGTGGCAAAAACTTGAAAATTGAGGGGATGGGTTAAATATAGAGCTTTGGAGAATTAGCATAGAGACAAGAATTGAATCTAGAGGCAACTAAGTAGCACAGTAGATAGAGTACTAGACCTAGAAAACACTCATCTTCCTGAGTTCAAATTTGGCCTCAGACATTTATTAGCTGTGTTGTCCTAAATATATCACTTAACCCTATTTGCTTTTGTTTCCTCATCTCTAAAGTGATCTGGAGAAGGAAATAGCAAACGACTACAGTTTCTCTGCCAAAAAAATAAAACAAAACAAAAAAAAGTCAAATGGGATCAGACATGACTAAACAACACAATATCTAAATATTGAATCTGGAAGAATGACTAAAATCCAATCCACCAAGTATCTTATTAAACATCTGCTATGTTCAAG
Organism: Myrmecobius fasciatus; assembly: GCA_023553655.1. NCBI lineage: Eukaryota > Metazoa > Chordata > Mammalia > Dasyuromorphia > Myrmecobiidae > Myrmecobius > Myrmecobius fasciatus. The sequence continues at coordinate 21,464 of JAJPUD010014331.1, read as the reverse complement.
GCATTATTCTAGGCTATCGCAATACAAAGACAAAATGAAAAACAAAAATCCCTGCCTTCCCGAGTAACTTGCATTTTATATGGAATGATAACAATAACAATAATAGTTAACATTATATAACCCTTATTAAGTGCCAGACACTGTGCTAACTACTTTATGATTATTATCCCACTTGATCATCAAAACAAGCCTGGAAAGTAGGTGCTATTATTATCACCATTTTACAGGTGAAGAAATTGAAGCAAAACATGTTAAATACAGGGTCACACAGCTACTAAGTAAGTATCTGAGATCAGATCTGAACTCTGACTTTCTTTGATTCCAGGCTCACCACTCTATCTTCTGTGCTTCTAAAGATATCATTTCAAGAGAAAAATGTGATAGAGAAATGTGAGCCAACAAACAAGGAGAAAAGGAAAGGCCTCCCAGAGGAGATGGCTCATGACATCTGAGTTTTGCAGGAAGCTGGAAGTGAAGATGATCAGGGAGTCTATTCAGATATGAGGAATACCATATATAAAGAAATGGAAGCCACAGATTAGATGCCCACTTACGCCAAATTATGAGCAAATGCATGCCCTGAGCTTCCCAATTTCCACAACTTTGCTCCCATCATTCTCTCATGCCCACCTTCTCTAATTTCTAAAAGATGAAATAGTTTTTATTTTCAAAGCTCCTTATATTTCATGAATTTTTCCTCGACCCCTTAGCTAAAAGTGACTTCTGTCTTGCATCTAATAGAACTTGGCTTATGAACTTTATGAACTTAATCATCCATTCTGTTTTATTTAATTGTGTACATTTTCTTAGAACTTCTAAAAGATAGACATGAAAAGAACTAGAAGAAATGTCACTAAATGTCAGAATAAAAGGACAGAGAAGAGCTGCAATTCACACTGCTGAAAAGTATCCACCGCAATGAATTCCACCATCATACCAGTATCAAGTATGTGAATTCATTTTGTCTTCTGCTAGATTTTTAACCTCTTAGAGACCAGAGATTTATTTTTCAGTTTGTTTTTGCATATTTATTATATATCTATCTTGGTGTATTCTCAGAATGTTTATTAGTTTAAAATAAAATGAAATGATTGCCTATCTTTTTCTGACTATATGGTCCCCAAAACAACAAATACTGACTATACTGTAGAGAGGTGGAAGGTTTAAATTCTTTTTAGGCTCTTCCTTCATCCTAGCTCTGTTGGCAAGTCACTCTTACTTTTTGCTTTAATCACAAAAATAAACTTTTAAAAACCAAAGTCAAAGGTTTTACATCTGATAGCCTGTGAAATCTCAAAGAATTTCCACAGTGCCCATATTTCCTTTGTGAATAAAGAAGATGACAAAAGGAGGACTAAGAAATAACTTTTTTAAAAAAAGAGGAAGGGGAAGAAGAGAAAGAGCAAAAAGGAGATGGTTCAGGGAAGAAATAGGAAAAGAATAATGGAGAAGATAATTCTTATTTTGCAAATTTCCAGAGATGAAAAATACTATGTTAAGGGGCTAAATTTACCTGATTTAGAAAAATCAGAGGTAGAGTTGAACTCAAAAAGTAAATTTGAAGCAAAGGTATAAATTTATCATTTAAACTCAGAGATTTATAAGAAAGAATTCCAAAGCTAGATATTATAAAATAAACTGTCTTATCTTTTGACATAGAAGAAATAGAAGTGCCTATGGGCAAAGACAAAATTGAATACCACTGGGTTCTTTCACATAATTGTTACTTGTCCTTCCTTTTTGAAGAGAACCAAGATCATTACCGAATGAGGTCTGGACTCTCAAACCAATTAGTTTTTAAGTATGCACAAAGTCATAAACCTTTCTCTTCCAGAGTCATCAGTCAGTAGCAAAACAAAAATCAAGATAACTGGTGATAACCTGCAATGTAGTGGAGGACCTTGTTATCTTCAATGTCTGACCAAGCTCTAATTGCTCTGTAATGCCTGCTTTAGCTGCCTTCATGGCTACTGGAACAAACTATTCTCATATGCCCACACCAAAAGTGGATGAACAGTCCTGGACAGGTTGAGCAAGTCCTCACACCAGAGGGACTAGTTCTCTGAGAACACTCTATATGCCTTAAATAACTGGTCTGGAGGGGAAGAGAAAACAATATAAATAATAATGATTCAAATATATACTGTGCTTTCCTCTCTACAATCCTTAGAAGTAATATTATTTCAGATATCATTATTCTATTTTACAGATCATGAAAAAAGGTAAATTATTTTTCTATGTTTACAAAGCTAGTTAAGTGCAAAAATTAAAATTTGAGCCCATTTTTCCTCATTTCAGATCCAGCAGCACATTTTCCTCTACATTAGTATGGTTATATTTTTCACAAAATTTAATAATTCTAAATAGCTTCTTCTTAAAAATTAACAAATAACCATTACCTGACCAAGAAATTGCTCTACAATAGCCCTAATATGTAGCTGTCCAGCTTCTGCTTTAAGATTTCTAATGAGGGGAATTTACTATCTCCTGAAGGGAGTCTAAGCCCTTTACAGATATTTTTAAGACATTTCTAACTTTGCTATTTCCTTCTATTGCTCCTAGTCTTCCATCAAGGGGCAAATGAACTTTTCTTATTTAATATTTCATGAATATCTGCAGAATATATGGACTTCCCATTCATTTTCTCTCATTTTTGCTATGCCACCAGTCAGCCTCCATGTACTCAATGGTCTTTTAAAATCATATACAGGTGTATCTGGGAAAATGTTAAACAACCAGCTCTCTGGATTTAATTCCACCATCACATTTTAGCCCTTCAAAAACATGGAAAAAGCTATTGTATCCCCCTTAAATCTCTTCTCTAGGCTAACTACAACTCTCCAGTTCCCATTTCTTTATTGTTTCTATAAGAATAGCAAAGAAGCCTTTGTCAAATACTTGCTAAAATAATAGAGTCTACAGCATAGCCTTTAACTGTTAGTCTACTTAATTACCTTGTCAAAAAAGAAATAAAGTTAGTCTGGTATGACCTCTTCATGAGGAAGCCATGATAGCTCTAATTATCAACCATCCTTTTAACATCAGGTTCTAGAGTTTGTCAGGAATTAAGATCAATCTCCCTATCCCATAGTTTATAGATATTATCTTTCTTCATTAAAGGAGTTGAGACTTTTTTTTCATAATAATGATAAACATGTTCACCTCCCTTCCTATAGCACCTCTCCCATTTTTATTGATTTTTCAAAAGTCACTTAGAGTGATTCTGCAATCACCTTCCTCAATTCTTTTAGCAACCTAGTGTCCAGTGATACATTTAGCTAGGTGTTATTTGACTATATTTCTACTTAAATTAGTCATTTCAACTCCCTATGAGCCATTTTAATTATGTGCTTCTGGTTCAAATGATCCTTTCATTGGCAGAGTAGACAGAAGTTAATTAAGATGTGAGCATTTCTGCTCTCTCTCCATTTCATCCACTCTATTATACTATCTTTGATTCTCCATCTTTTCCCCAATCTAATTAAATCACAGGTCAAAGCCTTCTCTATCAATTTTAATTCAATAATCTTTAGTATACATGATAGAGGATCATATTGAGCTTCTGAATTAATTTCCCACTACATTCCTTTATTCCTATCTTGTGTATCTTTTTTTAAAATCTAATTCCATTACCTCTTTAGAGAGTGAACCTGAACCCTTCCTTATAACAGAAGAAAAATGTTAAGGTAAATTAGCAGATAATAGTAAATGAGTAAAACAGTATAATGTTTTTCATCTATAGTCCTTCAATTCTTAAAAAAAAATTTCCTTATCTTGTCCATTGCTACAACTGGTGAACCAATTATGTAGTTCATCTTTGTATTCTTTTCATTTACATTATTGTAATTATTGAATACTGTACACTATTTTGCTGGTTCTGGTCAATTCATTCTATCAATTCTTATCAATCTTTTCATGTTTTTACAAATTCTTCATATGTCCTTTCTTGTGGTAAAATAATATTCCATTAGATTAATGTATTATAATCTGTTGATTCGAGTTGGGCATATATGTTCTTTCCAGTATCTCTCTCACAGAAATGCTGCAATGAAAATTTTGGTATATGTCGGACTTCTCTTTTAGTTTTTGTAGTACATGTAAGATATGTCAAGAGCTGGCAAAAAGCTCTCTTAACCATTGTCTGAAGAACTGAATTCCACCAGCACTACTGTACTTTGCTTCCATATGAGGCTTGTGATCTGTTTTCTCAACTGATTAGATGATGGTCTTCAGTAAACTTTTTTTTCCTGGTGCAACTGGGGTTAAGTGACTTGCCCAGGGTCACATAGCTAGGAAGCTTTAAGTGTCTGAGACCAGATATGAACTTAGGTCCTCCTGACTTCGGGGCTGGTGCTCTATCCACTGCACCACCTAGATGCCCTTTCAGTAAACTCTAATGACTACTTTTGCCTTAATTGATCCTCATTAAAATGCTCTCTCCATCATGTCTTCTACCTCTGGTTCCTGAATTTTTCACCTGAATATATCTTTTTAATATATAATAAAATTTTATAAGCTTATCCTTATTCCTTGTAACTTTTCTTTTCCCTCTTCTTTTGAATAAGTACTTTGAGAGGCATATTAGAGTATTAAAGACACCTATATAGACCACATTTGTCTGTTTGAATGAAAAATTTTAGTTCGCTGTTTGCCACCTGTTCTATGACATTGGTATACAGACATCTAAGGGTTTTAATTTGGGGCCTTTTCTTGGAATTTGCCTCCTTTGACTTCATAGGTCATAGGTCAGCTTTATTTCTATATTCTAGTTATTCTTTATTTTGTAGGTCTTAACTTAGGGTCCAAGGCATCTATGGATAAATTTGAGGGGGTTCATGAACTTGCATTGGGAAAAGTCTTTATTTTCACTTCCTTTTAATTTTGTCTATATATTTAAAATCATTATTCTGAGGAGCCCATACATCAATCTATCTATGGTTCCCCAAGACTCTGTCTTAGTCACCTAACCCTACTTTCTCTATATTTTTTCTAGGTGACAGAATCAGCTCCTTTGGGTTTAATTATTACCTCTACATGACTAGCTTCAGTTGTCTGGATGCCTAACCACCAAAACTGGATATCTAGAAAGTACCTCAAATTCTCTATGTCTAAAACAAAACCTATTATTTCTTCCCTAAACTCACCTTTCTTCTAAATTTGCATATTCCCTATGGAAACTTTACCATTCTTCCACTCTTAGAGGTTTATAACTCCTTGTTCTTTTGTATCTTGCATATCCAAATATGTAACAAACTTTGCCTTTTCTACCTCTACATAACCCCTTCTCTCCCACTTTTCTTTAAGCCCTCTATCACATTCCCAGATTATTGCAACAACCTCTTAATTGTTCTTCCTAGCTCAAGTATCACTCTTCAAGTCTATCCTCCACCCTGTTATGAAAGTAATTTTCTTTTAAGAGTAGAGATTTAAATGTCATTCTCCTATTCAAAAAACTACAATGGCTCCCTATTGCCTCTGTGATAAAATATAGATTCCTCTATTTAAAGCTCTTTACAACATTGTTTCAACCTAACTCTCCAACCTCAGTGTATAATTGTTCTCCCTTTTGTATACTGTAATCAAGCCAAAATGGCATTGTTTATTGCATGATACTCCATTTTTCATCTCTATGTCTTTACATGCTCATCTGCATCAGGACATCATTCCTTCCTTCCCTCTGCTTCATTAGAATCTCTCTCTTCCTTCAAGGCTCACCTCAGGTACCACCTCCTACATGAAGTCCTTCCTGATCTGCACAATGGTATTTTTATGCCTTTTTTAAAAAAAGAAAGTAATATACAGAAAAAATAAAAGGGATCTGAAAAGACAGAGACAAATCTTGAATTCAAGAGTTTAGAGGGTGGGACAAAAAGCAGAAAGGGAAGGACCACTAAGCTTACTAGCTTTCCTCCCAGATGATATTTGAATACATTACTGTATATTAACTCTCTTTATTATTACATGTATACTTCTTGTTTGCCCTCCTGGAACCTAAGTTCCTTGAAAAAATGCTTCATTCATTTTGTTTGTATCCCTAGCACCTAGACAAGTACCTGGGATATACAAGGTGCTTAATAATTGTGGAGTGACTGACTAGTTCTAGGTGTTTAGTGGTCCTTCCCTTTCTGCTTTTTTGTCAAAGCCTCTAAACTCTTTAATTCAAGATTTGTCTCTGTCTTTTCAGATCTCTTTTTTCTGTATATTACTTTATTTTTTAAAAAAGCCATAAAAAGTATCATTCATGAAATGTCAGATTAGAAAAAGAGATAGGTTATCATATAGTGAGAAAGATGGATAACAGTTGGACAACTCAAATAGTATGCTGGAATAGGCCATTTAAGTCATCTTATCCAATACCACCATTTCATAGATGAACAAACTGATTGTCAGAGAGTTAAAGTGACTTGCCCAGTCATACCAACATGAAGCTGCAGAGCTGCAATTTGAATCCAGTCCTTCTGACTCTAAATCCAATATGTTTTTTAAGACACAAAAGTTTATAACATGTTGGATAGATCCCCAGTTGAGACTCTAGGGGAAAGATATAGACAAAGACTGGTCAGGAAGAGGTATAGATGGACCACTGGAGGGGATACCCACACAAATGAGATCATTATTCACTGAAGTATTAAGTATATATAACTGCCTACGGAGGAAAATTCAGATTCTCTTCTATGAAAAGAAAACAAAATACCCAAACATATCTTTGAACGTGCTCCAGAAAAAAAAAAGGAATGCATGCTTCAGTGAACTTCATTTAAGAAAATAAAATGCTGATTTGCTTCACAAATACTACTTTTCATTTTCTAATCTCAAAGTTCCTGACAAGCATTATGGGGAACAAATATTATCCTGGCATTTTCATAGATCAAGAATGAAGGATCCCAAAGGCTAAATAAATAATTTAAACTAGATCAAAGAGTATTCTAGTGGCCCAGCCAAAAGCCCTCTCAAAGTTTCTTAACTCCAGATCTTTGTCCTACTCTGGCAGTGAGCTTCTTATAGCATTGAGTCACTGAGAAAGCCTACTGCCCAATCCCCAAATAGTCAGCAAGGCTGGTCAAGCAGAATGTTTTTTTATAGTTTGAACAGATCTCAGAATCAATTTCATTTCAATCAATTCAATTTTTGGGAAATAAAAATATTTCTTTTAGTTTTCAATGTTCACCACATTAAGGTCATGAGAATTCTTAACATATGAATTACTAATAAATTAAACATTAGTGTTCAATTCAAACTAATACAACTTGACTTTATGTTGCATTTTATGTTAAGGTGTGCTAAACCAACTGAACTTTATACCATAAACAATGCATATTAATTTGTGTAAACACTACTTTAAGACTAGGACTTCATGTTTCATGTATTATCATCACATTCTTTTTCTGTTCAAAGGGAAAAAGGGAATTTAAGAAGGTTAGATGAAATAATTCTATTAATAAAGAATTATTAGATTAGAATACATTTAAGTAAATATATTCCAATGACACACATCATTTTCAAAACCTTTGTTATCTTAAGTGGAAATAACAAAGAAGGTACAGAAGTAATATATCCATAATCTCCCAATTCAAATCTATCACCCACGATCTCAACAGACTGAGAATATCAGAGATAACTTCCCTAATTCTTGTGATCCTTACTACAAATTCTGTCTGTACCTATACATTCTTCTCATCCTTCAATTTCAGAGGAAGCTACTGCTATTCTTTGCAGAAGCTCCTATCTCCATCTGCTTTTTCTGGACCATGGCTCCACCTATTTTTCCTTCTCAAAAATTTTTAATCTATATCCTTCTAATAAACCTTTATCCTTTTGCCTAAGAGGCTCATGTTTGCTTTCCCCTAAATAGGCCTGCCCTTGACTTTTCTCCTCAATGACTATCTATTCATTTATGACTATCTCCCTTCTCTTTCATTATCAAACTTCTTGAAAATACTGCCTCTATGTACTGCTTCCTCATTACATGCTTTCTCCTCTACCTTTCTCTTCCCCCCCTCTCATTCTAATAAAACTGCTTTCTTAAAGATCATCAGTGACCAAAACACAACCAAAGGTCACCAACTGACAAATCCAGTTCTATTTCCTCAGGCATGAAGCTCCATAATTATAACAAAAACCACCCAGAATTGAATCCTCAAAATTCCCCCCCCCCGTGTGTTTTGGGGGGGGATTGGGGGGAAGGGGGTTGCCCAGGGGCACACAGTTAGGAAGTGTTAAGTGTTTGAGGCCAGATTTGAACTCAGGTCCTCCTGACTTCAGGGCTGGTACTCTATCCACTGCACTACCTAGCTGCCCCCAGAATCCCTTTTTGAATGGAAGTGTTAGTTTATCCAAGAGAAGCACTCAGCACTATAGGAAAAGAGTATATATATAAAGAGAGAGAGAGAGAGAGAGACAGACAGACAGACAGACAAACATGTACAGATGTTTCCCTCTAGAATCTGTTTTGCTTTTCCTGAAGCTTGTTTTTTTATCCTAATTTTCCTTCCATAGAGGGCACATTCTCATTTTGAGTTCTACTACAGTTCAGGGGGATGTACTATTTGTTTCATTAATATGATGATTTTTAGACCCTCACAAACAGCTATTCTCCTTCCCCACACAACCAGTATAATCCTAGAATTTATCAATAAAATATTTCTAATGGACAATTTTTGTGGAGCCAAGAGGCTAGGAGTAAATTTTCAGACAAAAATAAAAACAAATAAATCAGAAAGCACCCTTTGCAGGTGGCAAAGTGGCTAGAGAACTAGTCCTGGAGTCAGGAAGACATCTTCCTGACTTCAAATGGCCATGACATTTATTAAGTGTGTGATCTTGGGCAAGTCCCTTAATCCTATTTAATTCAGTTTCATCATCTGTAAAATGAACTGGAAAAGGAAATGACAAACCACTCCAGTATCTTTGCCAAGAAAACTCCCCAAAGAATCATAAAGAGTCAAACATAACTGAAAAAAAGATTGAATAACAAACCAGAAGAGGCCAAAAAATGCCCACTTTCTTATCTAAGTAGCTTCTTTTTCATATGGGGCAATATTTAATTCAATTAGACTTAATTAATTTAACAAACATTCAAATACCTTCAAGACACTGTGCTAGACTTTTCTAATGAAAGATAAAAAAGAAACTTGAGAAATTTACATTCTACTAAAGAGTAGCCCCATACCTGCCCCAAACTGAAGCATAGGCTCTAATATATTTAGGCATGAGTAAACTCTTGTTTGGAGGTACTTCTCTTTTGTGGGGCTCAAGTCTCTTCACAAATCACTATTCCTCTTGCCAGACTTAGCAACTCTATGCTTCTCCCTCTGTTATTATAGCCACATTCTTCCATTAGAGATTTCTTCCTGGAATCTTCCATTTTGAGGAAGGGTCCAGACCAGCCATGTTTCACTCCCCAGTCACCATTCTATCCCTTCCCCTTTTCAGCTTGCTTTTATATGCTACCTTCCCTCCTTTCCCCATTATAATGTTGGCTTCTTATTAAAATCATTTTTAATCAAATGAAGTCATGCTCTAAATCACTATTGATTAGAAAAATGCAAATTAAGACAACTTGAAGATACCATTTCACATCACTCCTATTAGTTAAGATAACAGGAAAAGATGTTAAATTTTAGAGGGGATGTGAGAAAACTGGTACATTAAAGCATTGTTGGTGGAATTGTGAAATGATCCAACCATTCTGGAGAGCAATATCACTGCTAGGTCTATATTCCAAAGAGATCATAAAAAAGGGAAAAGGACCCACATGTGCAAAAATGTTTGTGGCAGCTCTTTTTGTAGTGGCAAGAACTTGGAAACTGAGTGGATGCCCATCAGGTAGGGAATGGCTGAATAAGTATATGAACATAATAGAACATTATTATTCTATAAGAATTTTAGAAAAGCCTGGAGAGACTTACATAAACTGATGCCACGTGCAGTGAACAGAACCAGGAGATCATTGTACATGGCAACAAGATTATACGATGATTAATTCTGATGGACATGGTTCTTTTCAACAATGAGACAATTCAGACCAGTTTTAATGGTCTTGTGATGAAGAGAACCATAGGCACCTAGAGAGAAGACTATGGGGCCTGAATGTGGATTATAACATAGTATTTTCCCCTTTTTGTTGTTTGTTTGCTTTTTCCCCCCCTTTCTTGTGTTTTTTTAACTTTTAATCTGATTTTTCTTGCACAGCATGACAAATATGGAAATATGTCCAGAATAATTATACATATTTAATATATATCAGATTGCTTCCTGTCTTGGGGAGGAGAAAGAAAAAGAGAAAAATTTGGAACATAAGGTTTTGCAAAAGTGAATGTTGAAAACTATCTTTGCATATATTTGAAAAAGTAAAATACTATTTATAAAAAGAAAATAACTTTCTTGAGGGCAGTAATTTTCTTTTTGTTTATATTTCTATTCCAAAGACTTATCACAGTGCCTAACATATCATGTTTAATAAATATATGTTGACTGACTGATTTATTTCAGATTATAACCTTCAAAACAGAGGAAAATAGAGTTTCAAATGAGTAATTTTCTTAGAGCAGAAACATTTAATCAGATATCTAGGTGAATTATATCAATTATAGGTGAATTATATCTTGAACTTATATTATTTCATTTAGTCAGATGAGTGATAAAGGGATAAAAGACTGAGAATAACAATAATGAGTGAAAATGAGGACAGTAATAACTTGAAAGGGAACTTATGATGTATGATCATTTAGAAAGACATATTCTAATCTTAAGAATCTAAGTGCTTTTGCATAACCTAATTATGGAAAATCCATCTCTATGCCTATCACTTGACATTTCCAGAGGGATTCAAAGTTAGATATGTCAATAATAACACAAAATGTCTAGTGTCACCCCAACACTTTGTTCCTTATAAATTGCCTGTTCTAGTTAATTATCTGAGAATTCCCTATAGTCAAATGAAACTTAAGTAACACTTGAAGCACATTAATCCAAAAGGCCATTAAAAAGAACACACCACTTAAATGTGCAATAAATTAAATCATGTCTTAATATACTTTTCCAAGGCTTACAAAACCACTTAGTAAATCATAAATGACTAGTGAAGAGAACACCTACTTTTTAGAGACATCTATAATCACGCCAAAGTGTGAACAGTATTATGGGCACGCAGCAAAAATCTGCTTTTTCCAGTTATGTGCCTGTGTAAATGAAGACTTGATAAATGTCTTGGTAAATGAATGGCAAAAAGACTACTTTGAAAAACAGTCCTGGGTTTAACCACATTAAATAAAGTGAAAAAGAAGATTTTTCGTCTTCTTCTCATCTTCTACTGAAGAAGCAGCAAAAGTCTTATCTATAATACTTGATGATATACAACAAGTGAAAAAAAGGAAAAAGAAGAAGATATTTTTAAGTTTTTAAAACAATTTGGAGAAAAGTTGATTTTATCTGTTCCTTCTTCTCTGGAATTCTGGTAAACAGGAATAAACTTCCTTAGGAATAAGTGTGCTATTGGGTTACTTGGTAACTTTGGATCCAGAATAAGGAAACATTAAGTGATCAAGAGTTTAAAAAAAAATGGAACTCACAAATAAAAGCCTAATCACGTGATTATATATTTAGAAAGAGAACGTTAATCAGTGAAATAGGCATGAAGTTCTAGTCTGGGTTGTCGTATTAAGTAACTGCTTGGCCTTCAACAGATCATTTGATGTGGTTATACTTCAGCCCTTCTATTAAATGAGACTAATATTCATCCCACTTGCTTTATAATATACTTTTTAAAAATAATAATAGCTTTTTAATTTTTCAAAATATATGCAACATTTACCCCTGCAAACCTTGTGTTCTAAATTTTTCTCATTCCCTCTTCAACTCTCCCCTCCCTCTAAACAACAAGTAATCCAATAAAGGTTAAACATATTCAACTCTTCTAAACATATTTCCACATTTATCATGCAGCACAAGAAAAATCAAATCAAGAAGGAAAAACAATTAGAAAGAAAAAAATAAGCAAACAAACAACTTAAAAAGAGGTGAAAATACTATATTGTGATCCAGATTCAGCCCCCTTAATGCTCTCTCTGGATGCAGATGATTCTGTCCCTCACAAGTCTATTGGAATTGGCCTGGATCACCTCATTGTTGAATCTATCACAGTTGATTATCACATAATCTTGTTGTTGCTGTGTACAATGTTCTCCTGGTTCTGCTTATTTCACTTAGCATCAGTTCATGTAAGTCTCTCCAGGCTTCTCTGAAATCATCTTGCTGGTCCATGACATTAATATACCATAATTTATTCAGCCATTCCCCAACTGATGGGCATCCACCAGTTTCCAGTTTCTTGTCATTACAAAAAAGGCTGGCACAAATATTTTTGCACATGTGGGGTCCTTTCTCTTCTCTAAGATCTCTTTGGGATGCAGACCTAGTAGAAACACTGCTGGATCAAAAGGTATGCACAGTTTGATAGCCCTTTGGGCAGAGTTCCATATTGTTCTTCAAAATGTTTGGATGAGTTTACAATTACATCAACAATGTATATAATTTTTGAGGATGAAATGAAATAATAAATGGGAAAGGATTCTGAAAAGCCAAAGGTCTACAGTGTTATATAAATAGCAACTCATAAAGTTTAAAATGTAGCACGAGGAATTTGAGCAAACCTAAAAGGAGAACTTTAAGTCCATCATAAAATAAAGGGAAAAGCCTTGTATTTGTGTCTAGATAAAGTGTTGTTTAATTGGAGCAGTACCAGGGCCACACCATGGGTGGATTTTAGGTGTGGGGCAAAATGTCACTGGGGAGATGGAGAGGCAGATACACCTTCAACATTTTCCTACATGTATAATCTGAATTAAAATGAATATGTGGATGTCACAGAAAAGCCTTTTAATACAAATAAATATTGACAGAAATACTTCACAATTCAAAAAATTCATTCTTTGAATGAATAGCAGAAGAAATATTTTATATTTACAGAGGGAAAATTTCTAAGAACTGTCTTCTATAGATTGTTGCAAACAACTGGAAACTAAATGTATAGCTATCAGTTGGGAAACGTCTAAAGAGATTATGATGTGTGAATGTAGTAGAATATTATTTCATCAAAAGAGATAAGGGCCAGTTACTTATACTTCATACTTATACAAATATGAAGACTTGTATAAAATGATCCAGTTTAGAGTGAATAGAACCCAAACTATTTATGCAGTAACACTGGAAAAAAATTAATAAATCTAATCAATGAAATGAGCAAATATGATTAATTGTGATGCATAATACCTATCTTTTTTACAGAGTGGTGATGGCTTCAAAAGTACAAAATGAAATACATACTTCTGAATATGATCAATGCATTTATTTTGCTTAACAATGTATATTTATCAAAGAGAATTTTGATTTTCTTTCCTTCCCCCCATTTTTGGGGAGCTGAAGGGGAGAAGGGACTAGCAATAGTTTTGTCAAAAAAAGGCAAAAGAGAAAAAAAGAGGATCATTGAAAGACTTAAAATACACAGAAATTAATAGAAGGAATTTCCAAAGGTAACGAGATGAGCAAGACAACTTTGAAAGTAACATCAAATTGATTATATATCTGAAAAGAAAAACAAATGGTGTATAGTGTCAACTGGACTGGAACTGGCTTTTAACTTGTGGTTGACTAGAGTTGCACAAATAAACAAAAGTTGAATTTATTCCAGAGTGAGAAAAATGGCACCTGTAAGTGAAACACCCCTCATCTCTCCCATCCTCCTAAGAGGAAAGCTTAAAGCTGTTAATGCTGGGGCCACTTATATACACAAAAGTTGGCCCATGAAAGGGGTTAGATCTTGAGATAGTTCTCATGGCTAGAATTTCGTGAGACAGTACAGGTGTTCTTGGGTCATGTGGAAACAGGCACTGTCTCAAGTTTTTGGAGATCACAGCCACCCTGCAGAGCGAGAACCAGAATTGTGCCATGGGAACAGGAGCACAGTACCTGTCAGTAACAAGGGACAAGGATTGTGAACATGTGATGGATGGCCTTGTAAAATAAGGGGAGTTAAATACCTCAGTGAACACCTGATGCTGGCTCAAGCAACACACATTGCCAGAGGGTGATATCACAGAGTGCAAAGGATTATTGTTATGCCAAGCCCAGGGCACAGTCTATCTGCTAGGCCTTAGCTCTGGAAAATATTTTGACAGCAGAAACTCATTTTTTTCATGTATGATCTTCAGTACTGATTCTACTTTATATATAGAAATGCTCATTGTATTTTATGGTATTAAGTTTAGGAAGAAAAAAATAATTAACTGAACAAAAAATTAGAGCTATCCAAGAGTGAAATAGACTGTCTCCAGAGTTTTTGAGTAACTTATTTGGTACAAAACAAATGTTATTGAATGTAAGTCTTCCCTTTCTCCTTTCCTTCCTTCTTTCCATTTGTCCATACAAGAGAGACAGCATGATGCAGAAGATAGAGCTCTGGACTTGGAAGTCAACAAAAACTGGGTTCAAATCTCATATAAGACAGTTTTTGTATGATCCTGGTCTGCTTAACATTAATTTCTTCATCTGTAAAATAAGAGAATTGTAGGCAGCTTCTCTTTAGAATGGCTATTCTGTTCTATATTCCTATTCTCTCTTGAAGCCTACTTGGGAAAGATTTTATAAAAGATATTCCTTTCATGAATTGAGTGGATCAGAAATTATTTTCTACCTTTCAAATTCTAGAAAAGGGCTAAAAGCATTCTGAAAAAGTCAAAACAGTATATGATGCTAATTTTAATAATTCTAACTAGCTTCTTTTCTTCTTTCCATAACTAGCAAAGAAAGGGCTAAAAAGTCATTAAATACACCATACCTTCTGCATATTTCACACCATGTCCAAGTGAGCCAAGGAGATATTAAAGCTCCAATGTGGCATCCTTAAGGATTTCATTATTAATACCATTATGGAGCCATACCAATCAAATTTATGCATCTTCTGTAAAATGGTGTATTAAATCCTTTTTCAGAGATTTTTTTTTCTTTTTAGTCAAACTAGATGACTCAAAGTATTTCTTGAAATAATCAGCATTTTTTTTCTTTTTTGCTTTGGAGGAAAAATGTTCATGTATCATCTCTTAATCATGGACTACTTTCTGAAAGGGCCAAGAATGAAATATAGGAATGTTATCACAAAACTTAGCAATGCTTTCTATAAGCGAATGAAAACTTGTTTTATAGGTATGGCTCTAGCTCCCAGGATACATGTATGGATGCTAAGGCTTAAATGACCTAGACATTAGGTATTTCCACCCCTACTCTTTCATTGCTTGCTGTAGCACAATTAGAATTAAGTTCCTGGAGAGCCTGTCCCTATTTCTTTTTCCTAATTAGACAATTCAGACTTTCATGTCACTGGTACAGTCTATCCCACTGCCTTGACTCAATGATAATGAGGCAACCTCTTATTAGTGACACATCAGCTCTTTCTTTAAACCATTTATATAAACTTAAATGGCTTGGGGACCTCAAATTGCTCATTCTGCTACATGCTTGAACCACTGGATTTCCTGGAGGTTGGGAGAGGCAGGTCACCTCCCTGAGCTGCTCCCCACTGGCATCTGTTTGCCTCCTATGGCTGCCCATCCTCCTATGGCAGGGACACTCTTCAGATACAGCTACCTTCCCTTTTGCTCCGCACTTTCACCTAAAAAGAAGAAAAAAAATTATGCTCAGCATCTCAACACTGACCTTAAAGAGAAAATATTTTGCTTCAGTGTCTTCTAGAATAAAATACAATGTTCTTTGTTTGGCACTCTATGGTCCAGCCAAACTTACCTCCTTGTCATTCCACATATTTAATCTTCCTGTCTATCCCTTAGTACAGGATGCTCCCTGACTTTTTATGGATTCTCTTTCCTCTGTTGTGCCACAGTATCAGTTTCCCTCAATTGCTCTGTTCCCATGTCCGAGCTACAGTTTCCATATATCAGTTTCCCTAAATTGCCCTGTTTCCCTTAATGCTACAAGTTTCCATCTCCAAACTTCCCGTAATTGCTCTGTCCCAGAATAACAACCTCCCTCCTTCTGACCATCAGAAATAATTGGGCCATGTGCAAGAATGTTTGTGGCAGCCCTTTTTGTAGTGGCTAGAAACTGGAAGCTGAATGGATGCCCATCAATTGGAGAATGACTGAATAAATTATGGTATATGAATGTTATGGAATATTATTGTTCTTTAAGAAACGACCAGCAAGATGATTTCAGAGAGGCCTGGAGAGACTTACATGAATTGATGCTGAGTGAAATGAGCAGAACCAGGAGATCATTATACACGGCAACAACAATACTATATGACGATCAATTCTGATGGACATGGCTCTCTGCAACAATGAAATGTTTCAAACCAATTCTAATTGTTCAGTGAAGAAAGCCATATACACCCAGAGAGAGAGGGATGTGAAATGTGGACCACAACATAACATTTTCATGCTCTCTATCGATGTTTGCTTGCATTGTGTTTCCTTTCTCTGATTTTTCTTTCTTGTAGATATGATTTTTCTTGCACAACAATGATAAGTGTGGAAATATGTATACATATATTCGATTTGTCAAGTATTTTAACATAATTAACATGTAGGGGATATCCTGCCATCTAGGGAGGGGAGGGGAGTAGGGGAGAAAAATTTGTAACAGAAAGCCTTGTAAGGGTTAATGTTGAAGAATTACCCATACATATGTTTTGAAAAAAAAAAAGAAATAATTGGGCTCACATTCCAAAGGAGTTATAAAACCTCCAGATGGTCAACCTCGACCTACCCCTTATCTGTATGACCCAGACTTACTATCTCAGTTTTTCCAGCACACTTCACTCCCTACCTGAATTTATAGCTTTAGTACTCTTCTTTCCCTCACTCCCTATCTGTCAGAATTGAATTCATAGTTTCTTTTGAACCCCTGATATTTCTCAGCTGTTCTTTCTCCCCGAGCTATGGAACCTTTATAATGCATGACGTCCCTCAATGGGGCGCTGAATACTTTGTACTATTCAGTCAGCTGACATGGCTGTCAGTCTAAGTCTCTGGGCTGGACTGTGTGCTTTAAGACATGAGTCCCAGCAATCCTGAGCCATAGCTATGGATTTTGAACTCTCAATTAACATCAATAAAGCATTACTTAATTTCCAATGTGTGATACTGCTTCAGTTTCTCCCTAAGCATTACACCTCACTTCTAGATATTGCTTAACTTCATTCAAAGCCTCCCCATGTGATACCTCTTACAAGAGGCCTTTGCTAATGTCCCTAGTTGCTCTCTCAGCCTTCAATTATTTAAACTTTTTTTTTTCTGTTTATCTACCCAAGTATATGTTTTAGAATTTCCTCCAAGCAGGAATTTAAGTTTTGAAGGAAAGGATTGTTTTCATTTTGTGACTAGCACAGTGACTGGCACATAGAAGAAGGCACTCAATAAATGCTAGTTAAATTGAATTGAATATAGGATCATAAATTTGGGACTAGACAGAAACTCAAAAGTTACCAAATACAGCCCCATCATTTTATACTGGAGGAATCAGAGACATCAACAGCCAATCTGTCCTCACCTATGAATTAGAAGTTACAAATTATTTAAATTTAGTTGATCTTACTGAGAGAAATACCCTTGGCATTATGACAAGAAGAGCAAGGCTATTCAAGAAAGGAGTGGTCTAGAAACTCCAGAAATGATTTGTGGCTTACATGAATTCTAGCATAATGATCAAAAGAATCTTAATAAACAGGCTTAAAAAATGAAAAGCCTAATGATGATATTAATAAAAAAAACCTCATGTGTTGCTAAATTAATTTTCAAAAGGGTCCCAAGAATGAAGGGTTTATTGATAAAATATCTTTTTCTCTAAGCAAGGGCTTTGGGGCTGCAGTTTTGATTAAAGATATAACCTGAGGCCTTATTCTTGGCAAGAGTCAAAATGAAAAAAGAAAACCTATTCCCTGTAGTTAACTCTGCTGGCCTTTTGATAAGTTCTACCATCTTTCTTCACCCAGGGCTACACAAAGATAATAACTTCTCTGGAGAGTAGCATAACATAAGAGACGATCTAAGTGATTAGCCCAGGGCACAGTGAGGCAAATAACTACCTCTTTAATCCTTCCAACTTCTCTCTCTGGTCAGCTTAAAATGGACTTCCTTGCCTAGTGGGCTGAACCCTGATAGACAGCAGTTACTTGTTTTTCTTTCTTTCTTCCCCAAGGCATCAGTTAGGTTGCCAAAGAGTTTTGACTTCATTATCTAGGGGAAAGAATAAGCTGTTTCTCAAATTCCCCAATCTGCCACCAAACCCACTTATCCCCATTTTATTTTATTTTATTTATTTTTGTTTTTAGGCTTCTTCCTGGCTAGTCAATAGCTCGGAGGTTAGGAGAAAAACTCCATAAACTTTGGTCTGAACTATCGGGATTGGGTTTTTTATTGTTATTGTTCCCCAAGAATTCATTTCTTTAACAAATATTTATTGGCCACATATGTTGAATTATTTAATACTTCCTATTGCCAGTAATATTTTAGTAATGAAATGCTCATAAGCAAATAATTGATTGTTACCTTCCCAGGGTCAAACTTCCTCCACTAGACACACCTGTGAAAAACTTAATTGTTATGCAAGTCATTTGTAGAGGAGCTCCCAGAAAAAGACATGGTTTTAAAGCCAAAAGAGAAATGAAGGACAAATAGGACTAGGCACTAGATTTATGGAACTGTGTTTAAAAGCACGAGAAGAAAGAGCAGGTAGACTATCGAGATAATTTAGACCATTATAAAATGAACCTTTCTGTCTTGAGGAGAAAGATAAATATGGTTTAGGTGATTTTCCAATTTACAATTTTTTTTTTCTCCAAGATAAAACAAGATCTAGAGCTCAGTTTCTCATCCATTAGTTAAGAATTCTCAAGAAAAACTCTCAGGTGATTCATTGCTTATTTTAGCAGCATAATATTCTCTAACTGAGGGCCTTTGGGTAGAGCATACTTCTATCTAGTCTCTCTGAGCCTTATTTAAGCTTCATCTAAAAAAAAGTGAAAGGTAGGAAAAAATGACCTCTAGGAGCCTTTCCAGCTCTAAAATCTATGATCCTGTGCCCCTTTCTCCCAAGACAACAGGGTAAAGACCAGCAGATCACAAAGCTGACATGCCAAGCAAAAAGGAAGATGAGAGTTCCTCTCTTTCTGGGATCCCTATCACTGCTAAGGGTTGTTTTGATTTTCATTAATGTTCTCCCCAGCTTTTCTACTCTTTCCTTTAAAATCCAGATCTCTGCTTGTAGAACATTATGCAAAAGCTGAATGTTCAAGTTAAGCTATCAAACAGGGGTTTGAGAGCCCACTGGCTCAACTATTAATTAGTTGTATATTTCTAGGTGTCCCTTTCTATTCTAAACCCATGATCCCATAATTTGTTTTTTAATCTGCAAAATGGAGATAATACATAGAAAACCAATATACAGAAAGTGGCTTGTAAACTAGCTAGCTGCCCAGTTTAGAAATTATTAAGTACTGTAGAGTAAGGCTACTTTAAATGTGTATATTCAATTACATTTTTTGTGGGGCAACAGGTCATATTTACATTATTTAATGGCTTAAATGACAAATTTTTATTACAAATATATTCAAAAATAAATTCACTACATACATTTTTGAGGTAGCCTTACTCTCAGGTTAATGAGGGCTTGACATAGAATTTTAAAAAAAGGAAAATGGGTGCCTCAAGCTTGATTATGAAACTACTGCTTTTGAATTTGGAAAATGGAAGAGGAGGAGGCAGCATGGTAAAGTACAAACTCAGGAGACAGGGGTTCTAGATTCAAATTCAGTATGGGTTATACTTATGTGATGAACAAGATATCCTGTGAGATCCCATCCAGTTCTAAACCTATCTTCTCTATACAGGGATATAAAGGCTCTAATATGGATGGTAACACTCTACAATAGAAAGAATATGATGACCATGGAATCAGAAGATCTAGCTATTCACCTAATTACCTGGCTAATAGGGAAATATATATATTTATAGCTATTCAGGAGTTAAAAAAAATCTCATCAGAATTGCTGGCTCATTCCTTCTTCTCTGCCTCTTCTCCATAAGCACTTAGCCTAAAACTGAAAAAATAGTAGAGAAATTGGCATTAGCTAGGAAGACAGCATTTGGATTTAAGTCCTCCCTCAGGGCAGCAACCTTGTGAAGAGAAATAAATGGGGCCACATGTTGGCATTAAAAGATAAGATTCAGGCACTGATGTAACCTTGGGACTTGAAAGTCATAAAATAGCTTTTTAAAAAAGGAACTACGAGGAGAATGAAAGTTACAATATTGTTCTATAGAAAAACTACTGTTATTTAGCAAGTAATATTTATTAGGACACTCAAAGTAATTTTGAGATTTATACAGAAAAGTTCCAGGACTCTAGATACCATGTACTGATTCAAGGTATTGTGGAGATTAAAAAGATGGTTATTAGTGATTCTAATTAGTAATTAGTAAGGCAACTGAGTGATGTAATGAAGTTTAAGAATGATCTAGCTTCAAAGCCATCCTCAGGCACTAGCTGTGTGATCCTATGCAAGTCAATGAACATCTGTAAAGTGGAAATAATAGCAGCTACTTTCCTATGATTATAATATATATAAAGCATTATATATAAGTGCTATTATTATTCTAATATTTAAAAATAATACATTTGTGGAATTCCTATAAAGGGAGTGAGTAAAAATAAAAAGAAAACAGGAAAGCTTGCAATCTGCCCTAATTTTTTGATAAAACAGAGATTTCACTCTCTTCCCTCTTTATTTTTTCTCAAATATGGGAAAAAAAAGCAAGATGAAAATGTAAACACATTTGCAAAAATAATCACTTGGGAAATAAGAAGATTCTAAGTTTTGAGGCTGGTTGTGAGCTTGTCTTATTGCTCTGGCATCTTAGGAACATGGCTTCACTACCTGCCAGCCAGGCCTTCTTCTACAACTTAAGCAGAACCTGTTCCTGGCCCTCCAAGCCCACCTGTTTGTTTAGATCTTAGGTTCCCAAACTGTCACCTCAGACTCCCTAACCTCTGTGCCTGGCCTCTGCTCCCTATGTCCAATTGAAAGTCCCCAGTAGTCCCAAGCTCCATCCCTAAAAATGGAGATAGCCCTTGATAAGTCAATACCTTCACTGAGTATCCTACCAGATTGTGGAGACAGGCCTTCTGATCACCCTTCATTACCTTGTGTGAGCAAAAGGAATCTCTGATCTTTCTACAGCACCTTCACTTGTGCAAAGCTGTAGATACTTCTCCAGGCAGACACTCCACCAGTGCTTCCACCTGTTGAAATTGACTCAACCACTCCATCTAAAAACTCAGGGATTAATCACTACTTCTGAGGAGTGAAAAGAAAGCAATCTCATTACCCAACCCTAAGGCCCAAGGGATTCCTTACTCTGAATGCAGAGTATTTCCATCTCCTTTGTAGAGCCTGT
>JAJPUD010014330.1:17660-40994 GCA_023553655.1 Myrmecobius fasciatus | reverse complement strand
GATGGGCATCCATTCAGTTTCCAGTTTCTAGACACTACAAAAAGAGCTGCCACAAATATTCTTGCACATGTGGGGCCCTTTCCTTCTCTTATGATTTCTTTGGGATATAAGCCCAATAGAAACACTGCTGGGTCAAAGGGTATGCATAGTTTGATAACTTTTTCAGCATAGCTCCAAATTGCTCTCCAGAATGGCTGGATCCGTTCACAGCTCCACCAACATGCATTAGTTTTGTTTGTGCAAAAATGTTTTGACCTGATATAATGAAAATTGCCTATTTTTTGATCAATAATTATCTCTAGTTCTTCTTTCATCACAAATTCCTTCCTCCTCCAAAGATCTGAGAGGTAAACTATCCTATGTTCTTCTAATTTGTTTATAATGCCATTCTTTATGTCTAGATCACAAACCCATTTCGACCATGTCTTGTTGTATAGTGTTAGGTGTGGGTCAATGCCTAGCTTCGGCCATACGAGTTTCCAATTTTCCTAGAAGTTTTTGTCAAATAGTGAGTTCTTATCCCAAAAGATGGGTTCATTGGATTTGTCAAACACTAGATTACTATAGTAATAGACTGTTTTGTCCTGTGAACCTAACCTATTCCACTGATCAACTAATCTATTTCTTTGCCAGTACCAAATGGTTTTGATGACCTCTGCTTTATAATGTAGTTTTAGTTCTGGTACAGCGAGGCCACCTTCATTTCCTTTTTTTCTTTTTCATTAATTGCCTTGAAATTCTTGACCTTTTGTTCTTCCAGAGTAAGTTTCTTGTTATTTTTTCTGTCAGTAAAATAGTTTCTTGGTAGTTTGATTGGTATAGCATTAAATAAATAGATTAGTTTAGGTAACAGTCATCTTTATTATATAATCGTTTGACCTATTCAAGAGCACTTGCTATTTTTCCAATTGTTTGGATCTGACTTTATTTGTATGGAAAGTATTTTGTACGTGTTCATATAGTTCCTGACTTTACCTTGGCAGGTAGATACCCAAATATTTTATAGTATTGACTATCATTTTAAATGGAATTTCTCTTTGTATCTCTTGCTGCTGAACTTTGTTGGTAATATATAAAAATGCTGATGGTTTATATGGATTTATTTTATATCCTGCAAATTTACTAAAATTGTGAATTATTTCCAATAGTTTTTTAGTTGTTTCTCTAGTGTTCCCTTATCATCTGCAAAGTGTGATGATTTGCTTTCCTCGTTACCTACTCAAATTCATTTAATCTCTTTTTCTTCTCTTATTGCCAAAGCTAGCATTTCTAATACAATATTGAATAGTAATGGTGACAATTGGCAATCTTATTTCACCTCAGATATTATTGCGAATAGTTCCAGTTTATGACAATTACATATGATGTTACCTGATGGTTTTAGTTCCTACTGAATATTTTCATGAAAAATCTATTTATTTCTATACTCTCTAATGTTTTTAATAGAAATGGATCTTGGATTTTATCAAATGCTTTTTCAGCATCTATTGAGATAATCACGTTTTTTTTTTTGTTAATCTGGTTAATGATATAGTTAATTATGCTAAAAGTTTTCCTAATATTGAATCATCCTTGCATCCCTGGTATAGATCCTATTTGGTCATGGTATATTATCTTAAGTATGAATTTCTGTAATCTCTTTGCTAATATTTTATTTAAGAATTTTGCATCAGGGACATGGCTCTCTGCAATAAAGAATTGTCTCAAACCAGTTCCAGTTGTAAACTGAAGAAAACCATATACACCCAGAAAGAGGGACATGAAATATGGACCACAACGTAACATTTTCATGATCTCTATTGACATTTGCTTGCATTGTGTTGCCTTTCTCTGATTCTTTTTTTTTTCTTGTAGATAGGATTTTTCTTGCATAACTTCTCAAGCATTTCAACATTATTAACATGTAGTGGACTTCCTGCCATCTAGGGGAGGGGAGGGGACTGAGGGTAAAATTTGTATTGGAAAGCTTTGTAAAGATCAAGGTTGGGGAACTACCCATACATATGTTATACAAATAAAAAGCTTAATAAAAAAAAGAATTTTCCATCAGTATTCATTAGAGCAGCTATAATTTTCTTTCTCTGTTTTTATTCTACCTGGGTTAGGTATCAATACTATGACTGGGTTATAAAAGGAATTTTGTAGGAGTGCTTCTTTCCCTATTTTTTCAAATAGTTTATATAGTATTGGAGTTAATTGTTCTTTAAATGTTTGGTAGAAGTCACATGGAAATCCATCTAGTCCTGGGGATTTTTTCTTAGGGAGTTGATTAATAGCTTGTATTTCTTTTTAAAAAATGGGACTAATTAAATAATTTATTTCCTCTTCTGTTAATTTGGCCAATCTATATTTTTGTACCTATTTCTCTATTTCACTTAGGTTATGAAATTTCTTGGCATAAAGTTATGCAAAGTAACTCCTAATTATCACTCTAATTTCTTTTCATTGGTGGAAAGTTCTCATTTTCATTTTTGAGAATAACAATTTGATTTTCCTCTTTTTTCCAATGAAATTAACTAAAGGTTTATCTATTTTGTTGTTTTTTTTCTTAAAACTGACTCAGTTTTTTTTATTAATTCAATAGTTTTTTTTTTTACTTTGAATTTTATTAATCCCTCCTTTCATTTTTAAAATTTCAAATTTGATATTTAATTGGGGATTTTTAACGTTCTTTTTCTAGCTTTTTTAGTTGCAAGCTCAGTTTACTGATTTTCTCTTTCTCTATTTTATGCAAGTAAGCATGTTAAGTTATAAAATTTCCTCATTAATACTTTGCCTGTTTAGCACAAATTTTGCTATGTTGTCTCATTATTGTCATTCTCCTGCATTAAATTATTGTGTCTAGGATTTGCTGTTTCGCCCATTCATTCTTTAGGGTTAGATTATTAAATTTCCAATTAACTTTTAGTCTATTTTCTCCTGGCCTTATATTGTACATGATTTTTATTGCATCATCATCTGAAAAAAAAAGAATTTATTTTTTCTCCCTTTCTGCATTTGATTTTGAGGGTTTTATCCCCTAACACATGGTCAATTTTTGTATAAGTTCCATGAACCGCTGAGAAAAAAGTAAACTCCTTTCTGCCTCCATTCAATTTTCTCTAATGATCTATCATACTAACTCTTCTAACATTTTGTTTACCTCCTTAACTTCTTTCTTATTTATTTTGTGATTTGATTTATCTTGTTCTGAGAGAGCAAGGTTGAGATCCACCACCAGTATAGTTTTGCTGCCTATTTCTTCTTGCATCTCTCTTAAATTCTCTTCTAGGAATTCAGATGCTATGCCACTTGGTGCATATATGTTTAGTATTGATATTGCTTCATTATCTATTGCACCCTTACATAAAATATAGTTTCCTTCTTTATCTCTTCATTAGATCTTTCTTTGCTTTTACTTGATTTGAGATCAGGATTTCTACCCCTGCTTTTTTGTTGTTGTTGTTGTTTACCTGAAGCAAAATAGATTCTGCTCTAGCTTTTTACCTTCATTTGGTATGCATCACCATGCTTTAGATGTGTTTCTTGTAAACAACATATTGTAGGATTCTGGCTTTTGATTCAGTCTCCGCCATGTTTCTGTTTTATGGGGGAGTTCATCGGATTTGCATTCACAGTTAAATAATTCTATATTTTCTGCCCTTGTATTTACCCTAGGTTGTGCTTTTCTCTTTCCTATCCCTCTTCTCTGATCCCCAGTATTTTGCTTTAAATGACCACCTCTTTCAAGTAGTCCTCCCCCTTTAGAGGCCCACCCCCTTTTTTACACCTTTCCCCTAGTCATTGTTTTCCCTTCTATTACTCTTTCCCTTTCATTTCTCTCTTTCCCTCCTACTTCCCTATAAAATAAGACAAGTTTCTTTGTGATACTAAATATGTCTGATATTATTTCTTAATGTAAGATTCACACAATGTTCATTCCCCTTCCTCCTATCCCTCAATTATAATACATTTTCTTTGCCTCTTTGTGAGATGTAATTTCCTTTTTTCAACTTTTTCCCTCTTCTTCCAGTATGATCCCCTTTCCACTTATAGTTTCTTTTCATATTATCATTTTAAAATCAAATTATACCCACATTCTCTAAGTATATCCATAACAGAAATATATTTCTCAAAAGTTTTTTTTTTCATTTTTTATGTTTCTATTGAGTTCTGTGTTTGGAGATCAAATTTTTTTGTTCAGTTCTGGTCTTTTCAATAGAAATAGATGAAATTCACCTGTATCATTGAATGTCCATTTTCTTCCCTGCAAGATAATTCTCATTTTGGCTGCATGGCTTATTCTTGGCTGTAATCCCATTTCCTTTGCATATAAGATTCCAGGCCCTTTGATCCTTTCAGGTGGAAGATCCTCAGTCATGGGCGATTCTAATTGTGGCTCCTCAGTGTTTAAATTGTTTCTTTCTAGCTGCTTGCAATATTTTTTCCTTGGTACAATAGTTTTGAAATTTAGCCATTATGTTCCTTGGGGATTTCATTTTGGGTTCTCTTTCAGGAGGTGATTTTTGGATTTTTCCAATGGCTATTTTACCTTTGATTCTAAAATATCAGGGCAGTTTTCTTTTATGATTTCATGTAAGATAATGTTTAGGTTCTTTTTTTTTTAATCATGGCTTTCAGTAAGCCCAATAATTCTTAGATTGTTTCTCCTAGGTCTATTTTCTAGGTCAGTTTTTTCCCCCTAGGAGATATTTCATATTTTCTTCCATTTTCCATTTTTTTTGTTTTTGTTTAACTGATTCTAGAAGTCTAATTGAGTCATTCACTTCCATTTTTTCAATTCTAAATTTTTAGTATATTATTTTCTTTAGTTTCCTTTTTTAGCTCCTTTTGTAATTGACCAATTGAATTTTTGTTTGTTGCATTCTTTTTATTTTTTTTCCATTTCTTCTTTCAATTAACTCATTTTATTTCACCATTTTTCTTCTCTTTTAAGATGCTTTATGCAATCTTCAACAAAAGCCTTGTGAAATGGGAACCAGCTCATGTCTCTCTTTGGGGTTTATTCTGGAGTTGCTTTGTCTTTAGGAACCTCAGGATTTGAAGTCTGTTATTCTCTCTCTCCATAAAATCTGTCTATGGTGAAAGGTTTTTTTTTTTATTTTTTTTTAGTCTTGAGGTCTGTTCAATGCAAAGGAGTGGCAGCTGCTTTTATTTGTCCTGGGGCAGTTCTGCTGATTGACTTCCAGTGTTGGGTAATGGGGGCTAAGCCAGACATTCATCTGGGGCTCAGTGGTTTACAATTTGTCTTTTACAAAAAACAAATCTGCTTGCAACCAGGATACAGTGATGTAAGAGGTCCATAGAAGATACCCAGGTGTTTGGAAGCTACAATACTGAATCTCCACTCCAACTCCTTGCTTCATACTTCCTGTGCTATGTTCTGGATTTGTCAGATTGTCCCCCGGCCTGATTGAAACAGACCTGTTCTGAAATTCTTCCAAGGTATCTTCTTCTAGAAATGTGTTGTACTCCAAATATATGTGGGTGCTTTGACTCTAAAACCAGTTTAGAGGGTTAATTTGCTCTTGTTTTGAGAGAAGGTTAGAGAAGGTTACAGAGAGTTGTATCTGTTCTCCTCCATCTTGTCTCTGCTCCCAGTTCTTCTGATTTCAAGTTCAATGTTCTTTCTTTATTGTCCTCCCTCCATTGATTGATTATATTTTATGCCAATAAATTGATGTTATTCCTCATTGTTTAGGCTGGAATTGGTTTGTGTTTACAATGCAATCATCTCATATAGTTGGAACTGGGAGAGTATTATGTAATCAGTAGTTATTCCTATGTTAAACTGTGCCTACAGGCTTCACTGGTTTCCTATAATTTCCAATTAAAATTTTCCTTTAAAAAAAGAAGTCTTTCTTAATCCCTTCAATCTCTATTCATGATTTCCTATTTATCATATATAAATCTTGTTTGTATATATTGGTTTGATGTCTCCAGCCTCCCCTCCACCATTAGATTATTAAGTCCTTGAGATAAGGTTCTGTCTTCTGTCTCATTTTGTATTCCCTAGACTTAGCAAAGTACCTGATATAGTATAAATGTTTGCCTGACTATAGGTGTAATGGTCAACATAAAGAAAGTGATGAGTTACTCATGGTTATGACTATGAATGAGGTGATTTATTGCATACAAGTTCAGAACGAACATATTTTAAACTGCTAATCAAAAGCAGTTAAGATATCAACAGACTGAAGTTGTAGATGATAGAATATTGGAAAGAATAGCTAATACATTTGATGAAAGTTTAACTTGGATACAAAATATCTTCATAAGCTAGATCACAAACTGATGTTAATAACATAATATAAAATGCATATTTTATCCAAAAAATCAGTTACCTAGATACACAATATGGTTAAATAGTTCATTTCTTTAAAAAGACATACTGTGACTCAGAAATTTTTGTAATTTGCTCCACCTCAGAATCATCAAATCTTATTAACTCAAAATTTAAATCTCAGAGGCCACCTATTAGAACCAATACCTAAAAAATCTCTTCTACATGATACCTGACAAAACATTGCAGTCATTGCTTGAAAATCAACCCTATAATCTGATACTAATTTACCTTTCTATTCCTCTTTCATTTTAGCCAATGATCTATGAACTCTCTGCTTGAACCATATTGTATTATCTTTGTCCCTAGATAAGCCAAAACTTTCCTACTTTTGTGTGTTTGCACGCACCATTCCCCCTTACTGATATTCATTCAGGTTTCACTTACTACATATTTATTCATTCTTCAAATCCTAGATTATAGAATGTCTCCTCCATGAACCTTGGCTCTACAGAATTTATTAATGATGCCTCATGACGATCATATATAACATTTCATTTTGCAAATCTCTAATGAACCTACCATATGATATTGTCTATTATACCTTTCTGTTTTGATTTTTATCTCAATCTTAGAATAAAAAGTTCACAAAAAAGTTGGACTTTATATTTTCAAAATATATGCATAGATAATTTTTCAACATTGACCCTTGCATAGCCCTGTGTTTCAGATTTCCCCCTCCTTCCCACCACTCCCTCCACTAGATGGCAAGCAATCGAATATATGTTATACATGTTAAATATATATATTAAATCTAATATATGTAAACATATTTATACAATTCTCTTCCTGCATGAGATATCAGATCAAAAATGAAAGAAAATGAGTAAGAAAACAAAGTGCAAGCAAACAACAGCAAAAATAGTGAGAATGTTATGTTGTGATCCACATTCAGTTCTCATAGTCCTCTCTTTGGATGTACATGGTTCTCTTCATCACAAGATCATTGTAAAGGTCATCAATAATCTCATTGTTGGAAAGGGTCATGTTCATCAGAATTGATCATCCTATAATATTATTGTTACTGTGTACAATGATCTCCTGGTTCTGCTCATTTTATTTAGCATCAGTTCATGTAAGTCTCTCCAGGCCTAAGGGCATAATTCTTTATGTAAATGAATGAATGAGTTCTGAGGTCCTTTCTAGTGATTCCAAGTAAGGAATAAACCAAATTTTTTCTTTGATGAACCGCTTTGGCAATCTGGTGAAACCTATGAACGCTTTTTGAGAATAATAATTTAGATAATTGCAGGAAAAGCTGATTTTCTGTTAGAACTTAATAAAATTAACACTGTATTTTTTATTATCCAAATTAATGGAACCCCTGAAATAAATTTATGGACACCGGAAGAATCCCTAGTCTCAGGAATCCATCAGTTATGTATAAATGTAGTTGAACACCTGATAAATATATAATTTCAATAATAAAACATGCCAGAAAGCCAAGCAATTCCTTATTTTCTGGAAATTTGCTTGTTGCAAGATATTATGAATTTTAAAAAGTACAGTCTGAGGGAAACAATATTTGAAAAGACAGTGGTGTAACCAGACTGATCCACATAAACCTATTTGCCCAAATAATAATCAAACATAACATTGTACTAATTTACTATTATTATAAAATATAACAAATATGTTTAATTGCTTTTCTATGGGTAAAAATATAGTCACACCTTCACCTTGAGAGTGCCTATAGCGAGAAGGATGACATGTTCTCCCTTCTTTGCATTTGTCAAATACTAGCAATAAGAAATTCCTGCTGACCAAGATGCTGGTGGGATCTAAATGACCAAAATATTCATATTTGGCTAAAATATGCATTTATAATTTCTGCTATGAAGTTTGTCACCATAACCTCTTTAAATAAAGAGACCTATTTCAAAACAACTCTAATTCCATCATTACTATCTCAGCAACATAATAAAGTATAAGAATAATGAAACCCTGTGTTTTTAAGATTTTTGGCTTTGAAAACTTGCTTTTTTGTGAGTTAGAAAGGCAGAGAAAGGGTGGAATTAGTGTTCATGTGGGCAGAAATCTGTAATTTTGTATATTTGAAGTGGTATCCAATAGTCACAATGATTTTGAAAAACCTTGGATGCTTTTCTGTATTCAGGCAGGACCTATCTCAGGTAGGCATGATTGTACAAAACAAGTAATTTGTCCACATGAGCTCTAATACCTTGCCCTTCAATATGAAGTTGTACAAACTATGAGTAATCTTCTTTTTCACCTCAAGGACTACATACATCAATTCAGATTGCTCAATATTTGTGTAATTGCTTAGAATACCATAGCTATAATGCTTTGTTTTAAGTTATGCTCCAATGTACTGAGGCTTAGGGACCAAGATATTAAATTAGTAACAGAATTATGTGTCAAGCTTCTTCCCTTGTGTCTTCTCCACTAGAGTACTGACAAATTAAGTTTGCTCAAATGTTTGAGTCAGGATCCAGGAAATCATGAGCAGAGACTTAGATTTTATCATTGCTGATTGACATTTCCCACATATTTTAAGGAAACCCCATGATTCCAAAATGTTTCCCACAAGAAAAGCCTCTCCAGTTCTTAATACAACTTCTCCATATGGGAAAAATTAAAATAAACATTCCACCAGGTTCCTCCCTCTAAGAGGAAGGTTGGCATGGCCTAAGAAAAATGTATACTAATGAAACTAATGAAAAAATAAAGGATAGAAAGGACTATACTTGATTCCATGGTATCCAAATTTTACTATGTAAAATATCTGGCATTCCTGGAATATGATTTTTAAAATGTCTATGGCCAGAGGATGGTAAGGAAACATAATAAACAAACAAATAAGGGGAAAAAATGCTTTAAAGGATAATGCCAGAAAATACATGGGGCACAAAATTGATAATTTTACTATCCTATGAATCACTAGCAGCAAGTAAGCCACCACTAAGATTCTCAATTCCAATAAGTATGATTGGCAAGAGGGATTGTCAAGTGACTTGAAAAAAGCATAATTTTTGGATTTTACCATCATTAAGTAACAGCATACATGAATTCAGTTCATCATCATGTACATCCAAGGAATTTTATATCTTAAAGGTAATTATTTTTAGAATATATAGACTTTTTGTTGTCACATCAAGAAAATTGAAGAATGTTGTTTTAGTTTCAGTAACTAATTTTTATTTCAAATACAAATTTGAAAAAATGATACTTACTAATTAAAAAAAACATATTAAGATCTGCCTGGACAATTCCCACATACTCTTTATGCACTGCTGTGAATTGAATTATGAATATGAAATAAAACTACTTATATACAAAATGTAAACTGGCCTGTCTACTAGAAGAAAAAGTGAAAGCTTTAAAGGAAAAATTTCCTATTCTCCAGGTTATCAAGAAGAATGAAATATTTCTTAAAAGTATCAGGAGGAAAGCATTTCAAAAAAAAAACAAACAGAAAAATAATCTAAAGAAGCCTACTTCACATGCTTGCTGAAAAAGCTACAGTTGTTTCTTGTTACTTCTAGAATAAAATGCAAAGTATAACATTAGGATTTCAAGAATTTCACACATTTGCCTCTAATCTATCTTTTCAGATGTATTTAATATTATTGCCCTTCACATACTTTGCTTTCTAGTCAATTTGATCAAATATCTGTTGCTTAAGGTGACTTCAGAAACTGTCTCCATGATTAAACATTCATGGTAATATGCTACAATCCAGTCATGTCCCACATGCATCTATCTATTACCTTTTGGTAATTTTTCTGATTCTTATGAGTTTGTGATAATTCACAATGCATAATTATGTTGCATCATTGAAAGAACTATGCTAAAATATTTACCTATATTTATTCTATGCAAAGTAATAAATGGAGAGATGACATTGAAGCCAGGAACACCAAAGATCATGATCCTATTTTTGACATGCAGTTTGGGACTCTGGGAAAGTCACTTAATTTCTGAGCCAAGGTTGCTAGGAGAAAACTCCAGAACTTTCAATTGTAGTCCAAATCTTATTAAAATGTAGATGAAAAATGTTCTACAAAAGAATAAAAATACAGCATTGATAATGTCAGTTTGTGGTTTTCTAAGTCAGTATGTTGCCTCTGAAAGATCCACTTCTATTTCAGTTTGACATTATACCTCTAGGCAGTTCTCTAAGATACTAAATGAGAGAAAAGATACTGAACTCTATTGAGAGTATTTTGGAACCGTCAAAATATTACATCATCTGGCACATAGTAGGTTCTTAATTAGAATTTATTGATTCACTTAGTGAAGAAATGAGCGTTTGTTTTAGGGAGAGCCTAAAGTCATTGAAAAAGCTATGTAAGTTCACAAATGTAATCCATCCTTCTCTATTTTTTCAGTATTCTGGTCACTAGCCACCTGCAGTGTCAGCCATGCTCTTATTTAATAGCTCTATAGTTTGTCTATCGAATTGTATATCAAAGTGTTAACAATATTCATCCTTTATCTAGTTCTCCCCATGTGAATAGCCAAATTCATGGAAGTATACATGGAATTGTTTTTAGGACTTTTTATAATGTTGTAGGTTCTGGTACAATTAGCACATTGTATGAGATAAAGAGAAACATTATCACACTCAGGAAAAATTCTCTTTTTTTATTTTTAATTAAATATTTATTTAGTTTTTTTTTTTTTATTAGACACTGTCCATTGCTGAGGCAATCACTTGCTGAAAAACTCCTTTGATTCCTATTATATGTGATTTTCCCCTATTATTATTAAATTTCTCAAGGGCAGTTTCTGCTTTACCTTTTGCTTCTACTTGTTTCCCCCATGTGGAACACAATATGGGTAATTTGGTATACAAAAAGTACTCTATAGATGCTAGTTGAACCAAAATGGTCAAGTAAAGCCAGAAAGCTGCTTAAGTTCTCCCATGAAACAAAGACTCTGAACAGAGTTTGATGGAATGAATAAATGGTCAAAGGATACAAACAGACAATTTTCAGGTGACAAAATTTAAGTCATCTGTAGTCATTAAAAATGTTCTAAATCACTTTTTTTTTGCTTTTTTTGCTGAGACAATTGAGGTTATGGGTCACACAGATAGGGAATGTTAAGTGTCTGAGAACATATTTTAACTCAGGTCCTCGTGCTCTATCCACTTTGCCACCTAGCTGCCCCCTAAATCACTTTTGATTAGAAAAATACAAATTAAAACAACTCTGAGATACCATCTAACACCTCTTGGATTGGCTAAAATGACAGGACAAGAAAGGTTTCCCTGAAATGATGTTGAATGAAAAAATCAGTACCAAGAATACATTGTACACAATAACAGCAAGATTGTGAAATTATCAGATATAAAAAAAACTTGATTCTTCTCAGTGGTTCAGTGATTCAAGGCAATCCCAATCTACTTTGGATAGAAAATGCCATCTGCTTCCAGAAAGAGAAATACAGAGAATGAATTAAATCATATGCTATGTTCTCTCTCTTTTTTTCTCATGTGGTTTTTCCCTTTTGTTCTGATTTTTCTCTCAACATGATCCATAAAAAATGTGTATTTACAAAGTTTATGTCCATGTATAACCAGAAAAAAGTAAAATGATTAACAAATGCTTGTTGACTTGATTGATAGCTTAATAATTAGAACATCACTAAAGAAAGTTTTTTTCCTCACTTACATAATATAAAGTTTATGATCTTTAAATATATATATGAGAGAAACTTTGTAGGAGAATGGCCCTTTAGAAAGGAATTTTCTCTACCAAACTAAAATGGCATTTTATTGTCACTCAATAAAAATTACACAAGAATTGTATATTCTTTACATGTTTTAGTCAATTTTATTTCATAACTGTGTTACATAAAGGTGTAGACTGCAACAAAATATCCTTTTTAAAAGTTATTCTGTTCCCTTATCATATACACATTGAATATCCTCTTAATACATACATATATATGGAGATATAGATATAGATATAGATATATATGGTTCTCATAATTTGTAGAAATGGAAAAATAACTTGAGTTGTTACTTACTGATGTCTTTTTTATGCTTTTAAGAGTAATAATGTCTATGATTTATTTTTAATTTTTTTACCATTTAACTTTATATCACAGACATTCTTGTAACATAACCGTTACCTCAAAATCTTCCCTTAGAACAAATTAAAACAGTTTACCAAGTTGACCAGCATGCTCTTTTTTCATTTATATGTAGTTTGTGACCCATTTCTTTCACTCTTTGACATCCTTAGGGACTACACAAAGCAACAACATTTCTGAGTTAAAAAAAATAAAATTTTTAATTGGCATTTTCAAATAATCCTGAATTGTTTTTTTTTTTAAGAATGGTTCAACTTTTCTTTAAGAGTATTGTTTTCCTTTATTCTTTTTTCTATTTTTTATTTTTTTTATTGATCATCTATATTGCTATGTAGAAGATTGAGGGAAGATAAACTTTGAATTAATAACATCCATATGTTGGAATTTCTTGTAAGGAATGCATTAATGGTGTATAAATGGTATAAAAATATTGATATTCATTTTAAAATACATTTACAAATATATGTAAATATCATATATCATTAAGAAAATGAAAAGATCAAATGTGTATGTATATACATATGTACATGTGTGTTCATACTTATTTTTCTGTTGATGGATACAATAGAAAAGCTTTATGCTTTTTGTGTATTTTTTATATACACAAAGATGTATGTATATATGTATGTGAGTATATGTATATATGTGTGTGTATATTTCTGTATGTATCTAAAAGTATAACATTTTTCTGTACATATATTTACTTTATTTTATTAATCCTGAACTCTATTTTGAAACATTAGTCTTTCACCATTCTCTTTTGTGTCTATCTTTTCACTGAAGACACAGTGTTATAGCAAAAGCTCTTTTAATTTTGGGGGTCTTATTGGGTTATTCCCTGAAATTTTTCTTCTAAAAATATGCAGGTGCCTAACTTGCAATTACTTTTATAATATACTTTATTTTAAAGTTCATCATAAGCCCTAGAGTGAGGGATGATGGAGGATCTCATCAAGTATCATCAACAAGAATCTCAAACACATAGCAAATGAAAGGCATATGCAAAAAAAGAAAAAAAAATCAATGCCCTTAACTTTCAGGAGCTCATAGTCTATAGGGAACATAAAATTACCTTGCATAAATGGTAGTTAATCTTAGAAGGAAGGCAATAGCAGTTATAAAGAATCATGATCCTGGGGAAGGACTCTTCTAAAAAGTAAGATTTGAGATGTAATGTAAAGGATGTCAGGAAACCAGAGAAGCTAGTGTGCAAGCAAGAGGAGAGAGCATTGCAGGAATAAGAAATAGACAGTGAAAAATGCAAGACATTTGGAGTTATACTGCTATGTGTAAGCAATAACAAGAAGGCCAGTCACTAAATTATAAGATACTCAGAGAGGAATACACTATAGCAAAACTGAAAAGACCAGAAATGTAGGAAAGGACTAGGTTATTAGGCCTTGAAAATAATAACTTACTATGAACCAGGCAATGTACTAAGTATTTGAAATTATTATTTTATTTGACCATCACAACTCTTGGAGGGAGGTGCTATTATGATCTTCATTTTATAGATGAGGAAAGTAAGGTAAATAGGTGAAATGACTTATCCAGAGTCACACAGCTAGAAAATGTCTGAGACTGGGCTTGAACTCAAATTTTTCCCAGATTCCACACTTCGCACTCTAATCTACTATGCTTTCTAATTGCTCAGCTAATTTGCAAGTTTTGACCATATATTATGGGATTGTACATTTTGATTGTTAAGAAAATAGTGTTAGGTGGATGTCCTATCAAATGATTACTAATAAACATCCAGTTTTATTTCCATACCAATGATAATATGCTACTTAGCTGGCAATTAATCATGCTGCATAACATATAGTGTTTATATTTTTTAATATTTCTTCTCTTTTGTATTCTTAATTTTACTATAACTATACTGGACTATGTTTGGACTAAACCATAGCCAAGTATGTAGTTGTTTTATTTTTAGCTTATAAACCAATTGAACACACATTCTATACTCTGCTAGGCCTCCTGTTCATCTGGGGCTAGGTTTGTAATTCTGGATCTTCTATACAATAAACATTAGGTTCTCAAAAATTTATTTAGAGAATAGTGGAAATTAAACTGGACTATATATTTAAGATTCATTTAGGTCTTTTAATTCCTTATTCTAGGAATGATTTTTACAAAATTATAAAGCATATTAGAACAGGAAAATGGAGAAGAATCAGATCTAGACAACTATGGTCATATTACATAGAGGATGAGAGTAGTAAATTCTAAAGAAAAACTTGGCTCCACTCACATTTGTTTAACTCTATTCCATTTTGAAAGTTCATCAAGTGTATTTGTTTATCTAGTCTATCCCCTCCTACACTGCCTGAAAATATCCACAAACATGAAAAATGATACACTAATATTCCCTTGTTCCTCTTTTTTCTGGCAAAGATTGGCCTGAGAAAATGATACCTGAAAACAAAAGAAAACAGAACAGAACAACAAAGGTTGCTGAATTATCTTCTTAGATGTCACCTTGAATTTTTTCAATCTTTTTCTAATTGCGAGATAAACGAGTAAGTTGGAAAACAGTAGTTCTGTTTTCCTCCATTTTTTATTAAAATTTTTATTTATTTAAAAACAATATAACCACATTAATATTTATTTAGACATTTCTAGTAATCATTTTTCTTTTTCATATAAAGAGAGATTACCATAGGCTAGTTCAGTGAATGAAAGCATTTCACATACAAATTTTTGCATTATCTGATAGGTTTTCATATGTAAATCACATGCATCTGTTTATCTTCTGTGAATGGTGTCAAATATTTTCAATGCAAAATGCACCTTAAGAAACATTATCTTCCTAATGACTTTTTTTTTTCCTAAGGAAAAATTGTTTATTTGTGCCAAGTATTTCAAAATTGTTATTTAAAATCTTTTTTTAGGCTTCTTTTTTAATTGAAATAGGTTCAGGTTTAAAAGAAAAACCACTGAGCACTTTAAGATGAATTATTATTGTATAACATTTATATGAACTGTTTGGAGCTTTATATGTAAAATAATGAAATACAGGGAATGAGCATTTGTGAATCATGAAATAGGGAAATCATTACTTTTTCTGCATTTTAAAATATCCCCCTATATTTGATAATACTTTATTGAGTCATAGTCAATGAAATCAAGCTTCCAAACATGCAAAAATAAATACAGTATTCATACATCAGAAACTGTGTCCTCCCTACTCTCAAAGAGATCTGTTCTCCTTGAATTTACTGTGTGAGTAAAATCAAAGCATAGAACAAACACTGTTTTGATATGGCTTTGAAGATGGTAACAGCTTCTAACAGAAAAAAGTAACTGGGTTGTCAAGGAAAATGATGATTGACATGACACTCAGTCCAAGTGAAGTTTACCTTTTAATGAGTGTGTGTGTCAGGAACATCTCAAAGAGGTTTTATTTTGAGAGAAAGGATCTTCTCACTGATCAGGTAGATTTCAACCTACTGTTATAAATTTCCAAAGGGTGAAATTCATGTTTTCAGGGAGCAATGTATTTTAAATGAAATGAGCACATTCAAAATCAAGATCGCTACACATGGACTGGAGTTTGCCAAAGGATTAGAACATTTTTTTTAATTCCCAGTAGGAAAATTTCCTGGCAAGTCTTGTAATTCTGTCATCAGTTGAAAAAGCTTAGTTGTGTGTTCTAGTTATATTAAAATAATGGATAAAAGAGAAGAACATTGAATTCCAAAATTTTTGATAGCTCACTGAAATTGTAACATTGGTTACCCAAACATACTTTGGCCCAACTAAGTGAAGGATGTATGGATTTTAAAAAGAAGATTGAAAGAAAAATTTATTTTCTTTAAAAAATAATTCTAGCTAAATCACTTTAATAGTCAGTTTGCAATAGAATTACTGTTCCTTGATACTTGACTGGTTTGTGATATTCTTGCAATTTAAACAGTTGTATTGTAGTTGGTTCAGTGAAACGTGCTTGTAAGTCATATTTTTATACTGAAAAGAAATTAAGGAAAAAGAGGATTGAAACTATTTAACCATAATCATGTCAGACGAATGCTAGAAAACTATAAAATTACAAGGGTAGATAGAATGAAATTCCTCATTCTAAGATCACAAAATCATAGATTCCTAGGGCGTGAAGAGATCTCTTCTGTGATCTATTCCAACCTATACATTAACAGGAATCTCCTCTGCAATGTCATAGATTATGTTGCCTGCATCAGAAGCCTCCAGTCATAGGAATTTCATTGCCATTTGAGATAGTCCACCTTACATTTCAACACTTCTAAATCTTTGGAGATATTTTCCTTATGTTGAATTGAAACCTGCCTCTCCACACTTCATCTACTGCTCTCACTTCTGCACTATAAGGACAAGAAGAGCAAGCCTAATGCCTTTTTTTATACAACAATCCTGAAAGCACTTGGAGGTTATAATAATTTGTGTTTTCAGGTTCATAAAACTATATTAATGTAAATTTTCAGTCTCCCACCCAATAAGATCAGTGTCTAGTAGAAAATATCAATATTGTTATTCTAATATTATAGAAGACCAAGTTGAGGATCTAAAACTTTAATTTACTTTCCCATAGACATCCAAGTAGTATCAAAGATGAGGTCCAAAGGTCTTTCCTTGCCACAAGTTTAGTGTTCTTTCTAGTATATCACATTGCCTCTTTAGCATTCCTCTCCTTAAACTTTCACTTCTTTATATTTAAAATCTCTGGTTCAATTAATTGAATCATAGTATGACCTCTTGTCCTCTCAACATTCTGGCCAATCTCTTCCAGATACACTCCAAATTGCCAATGTCCTTTTATATGCAGAACTGAGCATAATGAAGTCCATATGTAGTAGACCAGGATGGAATATAGAATCACTTCCTCCTTTCCAGAAATTTCTTTCAATAATTTTGGTTTATAAATAAATTGTTAATTAATGAGCAAATAGTTCTCTAAAAGGAAGAGCAATTTCAAATAAATTTCTATCTACATTTTTACCATTTTTATAAGATTTCATTTTTGATCCCCAGGGTAGTTTTAAAGTTTGTATTTATTAAATTTTCATATCTAATTAAAAAAAACTATCCCAGACCTTCAAGATCTGTTTTATTTGGACTTCTGTAATAGAACATGTTACCTAGTTTTCTCCAATTTGCATCATCTGCTATTTTCATCAACAATCTATAGTATCATCTAAACCATTAACAAAGGTTAAACAGAACAGTATCAATAATTTGATGGCTCTAATCAAATTCTCTGTCACATTTTTTTTCTAAAAGATACTGTCTCTCTTTCTATTATTTATGTCAGGTTAATATTAGGGCTATTTTGGTATCTTTAGGAAGGAATGTTCAACCTCCACAATTTGTATCTGCTTCCTTCCCTAGGAGCATTCAAGTATTCTTAATATCATTCCTTATTATGTAAGATATGTCTTTCTTAGCATAATCTTATTTTACGTAGAGAAAGAATATCATCAATTGCATCAACTATGACAACATAAATAAACTATTACTATTATTATTATATGTTATAATTTATTATATGTTTTAAAATTATATAAACATTAACTAGTACTATTTTTCTGCCCAAAAGTTCTTCTCTGATGCCTCATTATGGTTTGGTGGTCACCCTGAGTTCCACAAAGATAAGTCTTGAGAGGTCAAGCTGTGGTCATTTTAACCATGTTGAAAAGGCTTTAAGGTTTTAAACATAGCTCTGTTAAGAAATTGGGAATATTTTCTAAAGACCAATCTATATAAATAAATAAATGAATGGATACATGTATGAATAAAGGAATGAATAAATAAAAAAGTAAATAAATAATTATTCCAAGGCTTGTCATCAGAAGCCTGACCATGGCAATACATAAAACAAAAAGAAATGAAAAAATATAATATCAATAAACATTTCTTAAGTACCTCCTTTGTGCCATGCACTATGTTAAGTGCTGGAAATGGCCCTCAGTACTTTCTCAGGCCTTTCATTTCTTAAATAATAGGTAGAATTTATGAAAAGAAAGAAGTAGATTTTAAGAAGTGAACAGATTTTAATCTATACCTACATATAAATATGTAAGAAATCTAAATTTAAGATTCAAACCTAATGACTGACTCCACACATTATTTGAACAATTAAATCATAGCAATCCTGAATTCCTACTATAAGTAAATCCAAAAGAAAATAATTCACTTATATTAAAAGAAAGGATGGATGATAAATTCCATTTAGAGTGGTAAATGAAAGAGTTGGCAAAGTTGATTTTATATTGTGTTCAAAGGTAATAAGAAACATCATCCCATGAGATATATCCTTATTCAAGAAACTGCAGTGGCTCTCTGTTACCTTTAGCATCAAATATAAAATCTGGTTTGACTTAGCACAGTATCTGGCACATAAAAATTGCTTAACAAATGTTGATTGATCGACTATCAAAATAACAGCAGGAGGTGAAAGCAAGAGCAAGGGCTCTAAGAAACAGTCAATAGTTCAGGGAATTGAGATGACTATTATAAGCAGCTAACTTTTTGAGCAGAATTGTATATTTTTCATATATATGTGTGTGTGTGTGATTAGCAATAATTTAATTCTCTAATCTACTCTACATAATTTCTCTTTAGCTTTCTACTCTACATTGCTTCTCTTTAGCTTGATCCTAGCTTTTTTTAAAAAAAATTTTTTTTGCTAATAAAAAAGCACTTATCAAGTGTCCATGATCATGCATCAGTGAATTTATTCATTCTTCCCTCAAATATTGAGGATCTTCCACATGTAGCATTATCTGCAATTCATCGGTTGATAATATATACCTGATGAACACAGGATGATTAATATACTGTAACTTTATACATTTAAAGATTATTATTGGCTTCTCTCATCTGCTTCATTAGGCTAAATAATTTCTTCAATCTTCCAACAAATCCATTTTTAAAAAGTACTTATTCACTTGTGCTTAAGAAACTTATAACATAGTATGGAGGATTAAATGTAAATATATTTCTTAAAATATACATAGTGGAAGACAATATGAATAAATAGGAGAGAGAGATTTGAAGTCAAAATCTAAGATAATTTTTTTTTGCCTCTGACACATAACAGTGTTATCAAAGGCGAGACATTCACTCAGTCAATATGTCAGACACTATTCTAAGAATAAAAGTTAGAAACAAAATAGTAATCAGAGTAGGACAATGTCTCAAACTATTTTTTTTTATTCTTAGAGTCCTATACACTCTAAAATAATTAGATTTTGTATATGTGGATTATACCTATTCATGTGTGTCATATGAATAAATCATTTGAGTGTCATAATAAAAATATTTTTGTTATTTGGAAACCTCTGAAAGGGTCTCAGGCACTTATATAGATTCCCTAGGCCACATTTGGTCTAGGCTCCCCAAGAACCACTAAGATAAGGAAGTTTTCATTGCTGGAATTATTCTTATCAAAGAAATACTAGGAGTAGAACCCATTCTAACCAAATATATATCTATAACCCTTCTGCAAAAATGCAAGCAATCTAAAGTGGTATTAATTCTTTTTGACTAGAGGTAGTGGAAAAAATGAATTGAGACATCATGTAGGAAAGGGCCATTGGATTAGGTCTTGCATGATGTTTAATATCTCAGTGAGAGAGGACGACAGGGATTAGATTTTAGCCACATGAAATTACAAGGGCAAACACATGGATATGAAAAATTGGAAGAGAAACAAATTTGGGTAAATAGTTCAGTTCACAAGAGTATAGTTTGTGAAGGAGAATTGTGTAGAAAAAGCTTGATATATAACAATTTTAGTTCCTTTTTTTAGAATACTCAAAATTTTAGGATTTCATATTTGAATGACTAGGCCCAAAGTAAACTGTCTTGGGAGGGGTGGAAGGAAAATTTTTGATCTTGAAGATAAATAATTTTGCCCTTATATTTTAGTTCTATCCTTCAGAAACAAGTCACCAAAACACTGATTTGTACTGCTTGTGATGAATAGTCTTTATAAGTCTGAAGAATGACATCAAAAAAAAAATATTTGGTTCTATTATTTGCAAGTACATGAATTCAACCAAATTCACGGGATTCTATGCCTCCTTAGAGAATTTGATATAATGATTTATTATTAAAATGGGTTGAACTTTTTGTTTATTTATATGAAATTATATAATTATTGGGAGCTCAAGGAAGCTTGGAAATTTCCGAACAACATAAAAATTTCCTTTAGTATTCTAGGCATATGAATTACCCCAAAGAAACTTTAAAATTTCAAGATGACTATCTAACTCCATTGATAATGGACATAATCCATCATCAAAGCAATCATGGGACTTAACTATTGGTAATAATAATAGCAATACATATTAATAACTTTCATGCAAACAAGGAAAATGAACCTAGAACTAAATGGAAAGACATGGATTTGGAAAAAAAACTGAATCAAATATATCTAATAGAATAATGACACCTAAAATCTATTAGAAATGTATACCAAATTTTAAGAAGAATATGCCCAAATATAAATCAAAGAAAAATAGAAAAATATACCATTGACAAATAAAGAATATAAGAAACAAAACACAATGCCACCCCTCCTTGATTCAAGTCACAAAATTTTTGAATTTGAATAACTTAATTATGGTAGTTTTGGTGTGATTACTTACCATGTTAATAGATAATCATATTAATAAACATTGTATTTGCTATGTATTTGCAATTGAAACCTGAAAACGTATCATCCCCAGTAGATAC
This sequence comes from Myrmecobius fasciatus, assembly GCA_023553655.1. Taxonomy (NCBI): domain Eukaryota; kingdom Metazoa; phylum Chordata; class Mammalia; order Dasyuromorphia; family Myrmecobiidae; genus Myrmecobius; species Myrmecobius fasciatus. The sequence goes on along the minus strand of JAJPUD010014330.1, from coordinate 19,873 downwards.
ATATATGTATTTAGAACAAAAATAGATGGATATTAAACAGCATAAGTTAGAAACTTATCTAATTAATAATAGTATAGATCTAATTTTTAAAGAATTTTTTCCTAGAAAATAAATTTAAATAACATGATTGCCATTTTACTTAAGTATTTTGCCAACACTACTAATGAAGGTAAGGACAATGCTGGAAAATTTTTTCATCAGTTGTGATTATGGATTTGCAGTGTCATACATTTTCTGGTCCCCTTTGTTACCAAAGACATCTAATTATGATATAATTTATAACAGGTAAAAGGATAGGTATCAAGAGGATCTGAAGCCACAGCTGGTTGCAACTAAAATGTAAAGTTGGGGGTTTTCCCCTAAAGTGCTAAATTTGGGGGGAGAGGGTTTGACAACATTTGTATTCTTTTGGGAGGGAGAAACAATGAGCTTAGCACTAAGCTTAATGAAAATTCAGATAGAAGCAAAGTACCAGGTAACTGCTTCCTTATTTTACATTCTTCTTCCTTTGATTATACCCTAGGAGATCTCTTCCTCATCACTGCCTCATTCTTCTCCATCCTACTATAATAGTCTAAAATGTCTGGGATCTCTATCTCCTAAAACATAGCACATTTTGAATTAGTGTGCCAGCATGACTCTCCCCAAATTGAGTAGTTCTCCAAAGCACTCTATGTGTATGTCTGTCTCTGTGTCTGTCTCTCTTCTCCTTATCTCTCTATTAGTCTCCTTCTTTCCCTTCTTCCCTCCCTTCCACTCTCTTTCCCTACCTCTCTTTTTTCTCCCCCCCCCAACTTCATCTGTCTATCACTCTGTTTCTATCTCTCCCTTTCTTTTTCTCTCTGTCTCACTCTCTCTCTCTCTCTCTCTCTCTCTCTCTCTCTCTCTCTCTCTCTTTCTCTATGTGTGTGTCACACACACACACAACACACACATACACACACACACACACACACACACACACACACACACCCTTGTCTTAATGTTTCATAATGACTGACCTGGGCTCATTTTTTTTAGCTCATCCCAATCTAAGAATTATTCTTCCCAATCTAATAATTATTAGTTACTATCCTGTATGAAGGGTTTTTTGTTTTTGTTTTTGTTTTTTTGCTTTTTTGTTGAGGCAATTAGGGTTAAGTAACTTGCCCAGGGTCACACAGCTAGGAAGTTGTGTCTGAGTTAAGTTTCTGAGATCAAATTTGAACTCAGGTCCTCCTGACTTCAGGGCTGGTGTTCTATCCACTGCACTACCTATATGCCCCCTGTATGAAGTCTTTATGGGAATCATACCCACAACTTCACCTTAAAATATTCTATGATTTAACATTCACTAACTTTTACAAAAATCAGGATTAACTCCAATTTAACTTGTAGGATAGTAAATCTTTTTAACCCATCTTCATTCAGTATGTAAGATTATTTTGCATTTGTTTTTATCCATATTTTTATTTTCCTAAATAAATATTTTCTTTTCCACTATGGATTTCATACTTTTAGTAAACCAGATAGATCGATAGACAAATAGATAGAGAGATAAAGAGATAGATAGATAGATAGATAGATAGATAGATAGATAGATAGATAGATAGATGGATAGATATAGATATATATGCATGTATGTCATTTTTCCAAATAAACTGAAATGAGTTAGCAAACATTGTCATTATCAACAGAATAAGTAAATAAATAAATGAAATAATTTCCTAGGCATTGAGAGGAAGGAAAATAAAGGAAATGTTTTGTTTAGGAATGTTAACTTCCTTATAGCATAGCAGGACTTACTTAATTATTTATGAACCATTCTTAATAGGAGGTGTCTAATATCAGTCTTGAAAATCTCCAATAATAACAGCTCCCTTGTGCACTGAATTTCTTTGCCTTGCTGATCTCATAGTTAGTTCTTCATAATATTAAGCACATTTTCTCTGTCTCAGCTTAAGCCCATTTTTTTCTATCATCAATTACTAATTAGAAAAATTGGTCCTTATCCTTTTGTGGACATATTATGTCTCCCTTTAGCATTTTCTCTAGATTGAACTTGCCCAGTTCACTTAACCTTTCCTTCTAGATCTTATTTTCTAAAACTTCCATCAGTTTTGTTGTTTTTCTCTGAATTCACTTCAATTCATCTATTTTACTAAATGTGTCCCTTCTTCTATATTTATGTAGTTTAGAACTATACTCTGTCAGGTTTTTTTCCTATCTTTTTG
>JAJPUD010014330.1:0-12660 GCA_023553655.1 Myrmecobius fasciatus | reverse complement strand
TTTACTTTTCTTTTTTATGCTCATTTTTTACTCTTTTACTTATGCCAGGAATCTGTCTCTCTTTCTTGAATTTGTAGCTGGTGAAATCTTTATAATTCTATCAGTAAGTTTTATTATAGGTATATTGACAAATGTACAAGTGAAGTGTACCCAGAGTTTATACTTGTTTCTTTCACTTATAATGTTGTTAAAAGTAGAAAATAATTGTTTTGAACAAAATACTTATAGGTGGACCTTTTTTTCTTTTTGCATTTATATGTTAATAACTAGTAAGATTATATGGTGCCTATTTAGCTCTTTACACCCATAAAGCAGTTCTCGGCACTTTTAAATAATTCATTGAATGCTTTGCTGCAGGGCTGCTATGTTCTCAAAAATTATACAAGTCATGTGATTGAGAGGAGAGATGCAGGAATTTACAGGGTTTTTTTAAGGGAATTGATATGCAGACTGTGTTACACAAAGGTGGCGATGTGGTAGGAACAACTTTTTATTGAGTACTAGGTAGATCATAGCAAGAAAAAAACACTAAACATATTATGCAGTTTTGTTTTTGCAATACTTGCAATTATTTTAATTGAACAATTCTCAAGGTGAAACTTTAGAATTATGACTGGATTAAAAAAAACTGTCCTGAATTTAATCAGGATTATATACAAACACTCCATATTTTCTATCTCTGATAATAGGTAAAAAAAATCTTCATTTAGTCTTCCCAATTACATTATTATATTTCTCTTATCTAGAATATTTTCAAAAATTCTTGATTACTCCCCTCTTTAAGAAACTGGCCCTCCAAGTAATAGAAGCCAAACAACATGAGTCTTCTAAGTGATTTAAATAAGTAATTCTCTGTGAACTTGAATCAACAGAATGCATAGATGGGGAATGGGAATATGTGAGTTCAAATACCAACTTTGCCATCCATGTTATCTTTATCTTAATGTTTAAGATTAGGGAGTGGTATTGTGACCTGTTAAATCTCTTCCAACTTTAAAACTATGATGCTATGATTTTTGAATGGAGAAAGATGCTGCAGTAGATAGAATATCTGTCCTGGAGTCAAGAAGACTCATCTTCTTGAGTTCATATCTGACCCCAGAAACTTACTGTGTAATCCTGAGAGAAATCATTGAACCCTGTTTGTTTCTATCTCCTCATCCATAAAATGAACTAGAGAAGGAAATGGAAAGGACTCTAGTACCTTTGCAAAAAAAAAAATCTTCAAATGGGAGTCACATGTAATAATTCAGACAGTGATATTCCCAAGCTTTGTTTATAAGCACAAGTAAGCTGCTATTATCCAGGTTAAAAAATGGGAGAAAATCTAATTCAGTAAAATAGTCCTTTCTTTTCCAAATACATGATGCCAGATAAATGAGTTAGCCACTCTAGGCACTCATCATATCATCAATACACTTTTTATTTAACAACAGATTGTTAAATTCCATGTTATTAAAAGGAGTTCATGGTAAAAAGATGATGATGATGATGATGATGATGATAGAAGATCATTTTTTATCCATGTATATACTGAATCTTTTTTGTAAGACTGTTCAAGAATGAAGAATCCCTCCAATTGAGAAAAATCATATTTTAACACAAAAATTCTTATGGACAAAATAAAGTATATATGTGTATCTCTCTCTCACACACACATACACATACATATAAACTAGGTGACACAGTGGATAGAGTGCTAGGTCTGGAATTAGGAAGACTCATCTTCCTGAGTTCAAAATTTACCAGTTGTGTGATCCCAGAAAAGTCATTTAACATTTTTTGCCTTAGTTCCTCACTTGAAAAATGAGCTGGAGAAGAGTATGGCAAACCACTCTAATATCTTTTTCCAAGAAAACCGCAAGTAAGATAATAAAAAGTCAGACACCACTAAAAAGGAAAAAAAAAGATGAACTGTCTTCTAATACCACCCTTTTCCACATTTTCTTTTAAAAAGCACCTTATTTTATAATTATAGTCTAGATTTTTGGGCAGCCCATATTTAGAATATTTTCAAAGGAGTATATATATTAATATTGATTTAAAAGGCTATCATATAATTTGGGACAAGAGGCTTATACAATAGTTTGAATGACTAACAAGGATGAAAATGTCACCAACATGATCAGTGCATCTCTCTTTATCCCTTTCCATTACCTTCAAGGTATTAGAAACTGATAAATAAATGATAAGAAATTTATTTCCCTTTTCCTTAATATGTCCAATAAAAAAGCCACTGAAAAACATATTATTATACTTTTCTAGTTAAAAGAAAGCTTAGTAAGTCAGTTCTTCTAAAATACAGCTTAGTAATTAAGTAATTTCCAAATAGGTCACTAAAGCATCATTTCTTGTATGACAAGTTCTTTAAAATAGTTTGTTCTTTTCTTCTAGTTACTGAAAGAATTTGAAATGCAAATAGAGGATTATGTGTGTATTCACTTCTCTAAGAGATATACTGTCCATCCTTCACAAACATGAGAGAATCAAGTTTATTTTGGATGCTAAATCACTAGATTATCATTGAAAGTGAAGAAAAAAATACTTCTCTGTACCTATAGTTATCAACAACATATGCACAAGCCTATAATAAATCCTCCAGAATGCATGGAATCAAAAACATAAAGTTGCCATTTCCCCCTCATTTTTTTTATAAATTCTAATAAACTCTTCCCCACCTCCACGGAAACTTCTGTATGTATGAAGTGGAAGATTTTTATCTGTAATTTGACCTACATTGTGTTCCACAATAGTGAAGGGTCTTTGGTTAAAGGGAGAATCAAACTTGAGAAGGCTCTGCTTTTGACAGAACTTACCTTGCACAATAATGGCTATATAAGGAAAAGGCTTCAAGGGAACAAAATGGAGAACAAGTCAGTGATTTTCAATTATCTTCAGTGAATAGATTTTTCTTCTGATGCTAACCATCCCTATTGTGCACACTACTGATCATGTAAGTAGGATTGAGAAAAAGGCCAGGCAAGGCCATTTTGGAGAAGAGGAAGAGAAATGAAGATAAGATATCACAAAAGCTTGAGGTGGCAAAACTATACAGAGTGTGTGTGTGGGGGGGAAATGTTGCTTGTATACTCTAAATACTCCTGTGCTTTGCAGAGCCATTTCCTGGACAGCCTTACATTTTCATTTTCTTTTTAGTTATTTAATAGGGCCTCACGGAATTACCAAAAAAAAAGTCTTCTCCTTTGGGACTTATTCTTATTTCAAAAACTTATTTCTTAAATTATGTATTGAAAATAAAACTGAAATAATCCAATTTTATTTGCATATAGAAACTTTCAGTTCAGGTTTTCTCCATCCATCCATCTTGTATTTTTGTACCCAATTATTAGAAATGATAATTCATTGGATTCATGCTTTGTTAATAATCAGTTGTTAGAAAACCTCCTGAGGAGAGGGAGAAAAATAAGTTTTATAATTTAAAAAATGTCTACAAAACTTGAAACAAATAAATAGCCTTACATTGATAGAAAATTTTCATTTTCAAAGTAAGAAAGAAAAATATCAATAGAATTAATTTATAGAACAAAAATTACTAAGGATTTAATTGAAAAAATCTTAAATTTAAGTACAGTTCAACTTTGTTATAATGCTTAGAGAATGTGTTAACATGTAGATTAAATAAATACAAATGAGTATTTATTAGTAACATCAGTAATTTTTCCTTGTTAAAATGAATATTGCTCATGATTTAACAGAGTGGGGTAATGTTTCCTGCCTTCTTTCCTCTGAGTAGAGCTGCCAGTTGCTTGTTTTTAGTGTCCTGTTTCTCATTCTCTTTTCATTTTGTTGCTTTTGAGACTGAACCCTTGATTAAACAGATATAGAGAACTTTCAGTAAAGAAGCTCTCTCCAATAGCTCTAAATGTACTTTCTTTTTCTAAATATTATTAAAAATATTTGACATGAAATACTAAAAAGAATAGCATATTCCAAAGAAAGTGTGGCTGAGTTGGTAAAGAATGTGTAATCTCTAGAAAATTTTATCAGATACAGACTTGTAAGTGTACATTTTATTTCCTGGGATAGAATGTAAGTTCATTGAGGGAAGGGGCAATTTTATTCTTGCCTTTGCAACCCCAGTGTCTAGTATGCTGATTAGCACATATTAATTGACTGTTTGATTAATGAAGCAAGTAAAAAAAAAAACTGTGAAAAACTTAAGAATTGTTCAGTTTCATCACTTCTCCATAATATTTTTTCAGAAAAAAAAATTATTGTCTCAAGGTATCAGCTATGTTGTATCAGATCAAAAAAAAATCAAATTCAAATATAAGGTATAGAGAAATGGCTCAACTATAACTGAAGGTGAAGAGAAATTAATAGTGGCTGGCAACAGAGACATGCTATCCTGTAAGGAAAGAAATGGGAAACAGATGTTTTAAAATCTCTCAGTGATCTCAGAAAATCATAGGTAGACTTGCATGAACTAATGGAGAGTGAAATGAAGAGAATCAAAAGAGCATAGTATCCAGTCTCAACACTTGTTTTAAGAACAATTCTGAGAAAATGTCATTTTAATTATTATATACACCCAAATTAAATACAAAGGACATGTGAAGGAAAATGCTATCCCCCTTCAGAGAAAAAAAAACATGATAAAAAGAAGTATTTGTAAAATTATTTACACATATATGTATACATATGCATACATATATGTATATGTATACATGTATATTCGTGTTTCATAGTTTCCACCTTGAAGGGAGGGAAAAAAGGAAAGGAAAAAATCCATGATATGGTTGTTATATATTTTTAAAAGAATATTAAGTTTTACATAATAGATATGTAATTTCATGTGCTATCTTTTTATTATAGTGTTATAAAATGCTTTTATTTCATAAATTAAAAATAAAATAAATAAATAAAAACTCACTCAGGTGATCTAAAACCCTTCTATAAACTTTTCACACCTTTATAAAATATCATGTTTATTTAAGACCAGGATACAGAAAAGCTATTAACTTCTTTTCCATTAAAATGTCATAAGAGGATTGTGTCAGTAAAACTTACTGGAATTTCTTTTGAACACATCCAAATTTGGGCCTTTTAGAGTCAAACTCAAGGAGAGACAGTTTTATTTATCAAGGATATTTTTACAGTAAAGCCCAATTAAACCTGACAGCTTATTCACAATGGGCTTCTTCCTGATGGCAGCTTAGACACATTACATTAAAAAAGACAACATTATATAGAATATAGCAACAAGCAGAATTAAATGTTGGAATGTTTTCTGCTTAGCTGTATCTTTCATTTTTTTTGAAAGTCTCTGATATCAACAAATCTTAAAGTAGAACAAGATGAAACTGTTTGGTTTTTGTAAGTGCAAAGGGTAGATATAAATAAGATGATATTATAAAATTTTTATTTATATTTTATTTTTTATTAAAGCTTTTTATTCACAGAACATATGAGTAATCTTTCAACATTGACCATTGCAAAATTTTCTGTTCCAAATTTTTCTTTCTTTCCTGCCATGCTCTTCCCTAGATAGCAGGTAGTCTAATACATGTTAAATATGTTAACACATATGATAAATCCAATATAAGTATACATATATATGCAGTTATCATGCAGCACAAGAAAAATAAAATCTAGAAAAAGAAAAAAAAACCTAAGAAGGAAAACAAAATGCAAGCAAATATCAATAGAAAGTGTTAAAGTACTATGTTGTGGTTCACATTTAGTTCCCACAGGCCTCTCTCTGGGTATATATGGCTTTCTTCATTACTGACCAATAGGAACTGGCTTGAATCACCTCATTGTTGATGATATTGTATATTTCAAGTAAATATTTGAGTTAACAAATTAAATGATAGATATAGCCATTGAAGAGCTCTAATCAAAACACCATATGGAGCCAGAGTAGACATTGTTGCTATAATCCTACACACTTCCATCTACTCCTATTTTCAACATCTCGCACACCCCTCCTCCAAAAAAAATCTACTAAGTCTTGCTACTTCCTTGGTTTTATATGTTATTTCTGTTCAGCAACTATTTAAGTTTAAACATATGAATCCCTATTCAGAAACCTTTATCATTCCCAACCACATAATAAATGAAATCTACAAAATGTATTTCATGAAAAAAAATAAAGCATCATCATAATATACATTGAATCAATTATCAAGAATTTCATAAATATACAAGAACTTTATCCTTTACTGGATGTCCTTCCATTCTATCAGTGGAAAAGACAAGTCAACTCCTTACTCAATTTCTTTGTACTTCTAACCTTGGAAGAGCATAAATTCATATAACTTGTGATGCAGGTTGGAGTATAATTCTAATTTTGCCTTTCCTTATTTATGGCTATGCAGAATAGTGTCTATTTTAGGTAGGTCTTACTGAACCTACCAGCTATGGACCAATAACCACTTAGAGTTCAGACATGGCATTGATGTGTGATGCAAGATCCGTTTATGCTGTCTTTTTAAGAATCAATCTCCTCTTCACTAAAAGCTCATGAATAATGTTGCTCACATATCCCACACTGTCTATATTTAGACTAATCATTGGCATAGTCTGAATATGGCTACTGCTTTCCTTCTTTGTTTATGCTAGGCCAGTATTAGCCTGTTTTGGGGAAATCCTGTGGCATTCCTGTAACTTTTTAACACTTGCACATGTAGCGTATCTTCTCATTCAAGATGAGCAACAAATAACATCACCCAAAGGCAGGCTTATACACAGTCTTGTAGGAAATGCAGTTCAAACAACTACCTTTCACATTTAGAATGAAAGGTTTCATTATAATTTTCCCTTTGAATTTTGCAATATTTATTTTGCCTATGCATTGCAAATGAGGTCTTTGATGATAACATATATGTAGCTCCTGTCCCTAAGACTTCCTCCTCACCACAATAACCTAGGTAAACTCTTGAGAGACATCTCATTTCTCTAACCTATTTCTCCTATTGAGAAAATATGTGAACTTTAACATAATTCTGTAGTCATTAAGTAATAAATTAAATATTAAATTAAAACTTTGTAAGATCCATGTTCAAATAAAAAGTGTAAAATGTGAATAGATTTATTTAGAGGTTAAAGGAAGAAAATGGTATTCCCTTAAGAACCCTTATGTTACAACAGTAATAGTAATAGGTTCAGGGAATGACTTTATACAGTCTAAGTTACATATGGACTTGCTTTGAGGAAAGATCTAACTTGTGGTTGTGAGGTTTTTTCACCATCTCAATACTTAATTCTTTTTTTTTCTAGAGAACTTTGTTCATTCTATCACTCACATAATTGAAAACTCAAAGTTATCATCAATTACTCTGCTCCATTGTAGTCTCCTGCTCTCTCCTGTGTGGCTTTTCTTATAATCATCATTTTCTACAGTTGGTCTCTTGTCCTTAGTAAATGATGGTCATATCCTTTATTTAGAAACCAGTTTTCCAGAAAGATATGAGTTCAAATAGGGCCTAAGATTTATTGCCTTTGTGACCCTGGGTAACACTTTAGCTCTGTTTGCATCAGTTTCTTCATTTATAAAATAGGGATAATAATGGCATCTATCTCACAGGGTTGTTGGTGAGAATCAAGTGAAATAATAATTGTAAAGCACTTAGCATAGTATCTAGCACATAGTGTTATGTAAATGTCAGCTACTTTCAGTATTTTTTTTGTTCATTTTTGAAGATCACCAATAATTTCATAGGATGATATCTTGATTTGGGAGTGAATTGATTTTAAGTGAGGCAGAGTTGTATAGTCATCAGCTTTACTCTCTCTCTCTCTCTCTCTTAGAATCATAAAAATCCAGTGGCAATACAATAGTCAGGACAACTGGAGGTGGCTCAGTAGTAGTGGATAATTTTAGCACCTCTCATGTCTGATTAAACTCTAAGCTCCCTAACAAGACTTTTATCTTGTTTGATAAGTCTTGAAGAGAGCATGAACTTGATGACTTTTGTGTAGTTTTTCTTCACTTAAATCCAATTCACTCTAAAGTAAAGGTATCACCCAATTATGCCATTTGTTCTCTTTGAAAAATAAGAGGAACCTGAATTTGATGTAGGGATGTTTTCCTATACATTATCTCATCTAGCATCTTGCTGTGGTTGAGAGAGTCTCTAGTTAATTTCATCAGAATATTTATATAGGACTAGAGTGGAGTCCTGCCTTTCTAAGATAGAATTAGTACAATCCTGCAAGATTAATTTCTTTAAGTTCTAGGGTTGCTATTTTGGAGGGATATTGGAAAGGAAAGAAAATATTGTTCCCCTAAACTTACAGCAGACAGATTTTGTCTATTTCCTCCACACAAGGAAATAGGTATTTGTAATCTGTTTCACTTAGGACATTTAATGTCTGAATTACGTATATCTCAAAAATGCTAGTCATACCATTTGACAATCAATCAACAAGTGTGTATGCCTACTATGTGCCACACAATGTTCTATATACTATGCTAAAAATACAACAAATGAAGTAATATTTAGTCTCATAGAACTGGCATTCTACATATTGTTTATAGAGAATAAATGTAAATGGATTCTAATAAATATTTGTTAAGAGCACTATGCGAATTGCTGGGGATACAATTAATAAACAGGACAGTTCCTGCTCCCAAGGGCACTTAGAGTCTAAAGGGTGAGGCAATAAACAAAAGGAGACAAGAAATCGTGAGCAAGACACCTGGGATACCTGGCTCAGGAATATCTCATTCCTATATTATTGAAAATAGTCATGGCAGCAGATGCAAAGAGGAGTGAGATAAGTCCCATTTTGACTCATTATTAAAGGAAAACATTTGGAATCATTTGTTACTCTGTCCTCCTAACAATAAGGCAGAAATAAAGAAGAAATATATTCCAAACATGAAAGATATTTAGTGTAGATCACAAAGACAAAAATGGAGCATCATGTTGAAGAACAGAGAAAAACACAGGTTTGACTTGATCACAGAGTACATAAAAAGGCACATAACTCTAAGCTAGAAAAGATAGATGAAGATAAAGTTATGAAGCATTTGAAAAGCTACATAGAAGAATTTATATTTGATCTATTAAGTGGGGACCAGAAATAAATTTTTTTGAAGAATTCATTTTGGCATTTGTATTAAGGATAAAACAAATCAGGTAGAAATAAGGCAGGGAGGCCAATTAGAAGGACACTAACTCAATTTAGATGAGAGGTAACAAGTGACTGAACTAAGGTGGAAGTTTTGTAAATAGATGATGTGGAGGTAAAGATGGCAGCATGTGAAAACTGGTTAGTTATGTGGGGTCAAGGTAGAATGAGGAGTCAAGGATAAAACCAAAGTCACAAAGTTGAGAAACTAGAAGAATGAGGATGCCTTTAATAGGAAAATTGGAAGAGAGTCATTTTGTGGTGGGAGATAATAGTTTTTGTTCTAGAAATGTTAAGTTTTAGATCTATCCAAGACTTACAGATTGAAATGTTTAATAGGTAACTGATGATGTGGAATTGAAGTTCTCTAGCTATAGAGAAGACAAATCTCATGCATGAGCAAAAGACCATTATTATTCCAGAAGATGAACTTCAGTTATGCTTGTGTAGATAATGATTTTGATTAATTGGAGAAAACTACACAAGTATTACATAGTCATTAACCAGTTATTTTCAAAAATTGACTACTTGGTAATTCTGTGTGTGTATATGTGAGTATTTGTGTGGCATATGTGTGTATATGTGTATGTGTTTGCATGTACTCTCCTTAAACAACTTACCATCCCTGGAAACAGGCTAACTAAAGATAAGGAAAAGTATTAAAATATCAGTTACTTTTCTTATTTTAATTGTTGAAAATTGCTAAGAAAACTAGAAATTTAAAGGAAAAATAAAAGCCTTTCCAAAATCCTATTTACCATTGTTAACAATGTTTTAAAGATATTAATTTCATAATTATCAAATTTGAAGATGAAATTATATTTGAGAAGAGTGTTCCCACATTAGAAAATAAAGATAAAAATAAAAATAAAAAATAGCTCTTTAGAAACTAAGGTTATACTATGAAGTAACAATTTTTTTAAATTTTATTTTATTTGCAAAACATATGTATGGGTAATTCTTCAACATTAACTCTTACATAGCTTTCTGTTACAAACTTTCCCTCCTACTTCCCACCCCTCCCCTAGATGGCAGGATATTCACTACATGTTAAGTATGTTAAAATACTTGGCAAATCGAATATATGTATACATATTTCCAAACTTATCATTGTTGTGCAAGGAAAATTGTATCTACACCAAAGACATATCAGATAAAAAAAAAACAGAATGTAAGCAAACATCAATCAAGAGTATGAGAACGTTATGTTGTGGTCCACATTACACGTTCCTCTCTCTGGGTGTATATGGCTTTCTTCAGTGAAAAATTGGAAATGGTTTGAAACATTTCATTGTTGAAGAGAGCCATGTCCATAAGAATTGATCATCATATAGTGCTGTTGTTGCCGTGTATAATGATCTCCTGGTTCTGCTCATTTCACTTAGCATCAGTTCATATAAGTCTCTCCAGGCCTCTCTGAAATCGTCCTGCTAGTCATTTCTTACAAAACAATAATATTCCATAATATTCATATACCATAATTTATTCAGCCATTCTCCAATTGAAGGGCATCTATTCAGTTTCCAGTTTCTAGCCACTACAAAAAGGGCTGCCACAAACATTCTTGCACATGTGGGGCCCTTTCCTTCCTTTATAATTTCTTTGGGATATAAGCCCAATAGAAATGTTGCTGGGTCGAAGGGTATGCACAGTTTGATAACTTTTTGAGCATAGCTCCAAATTGTTCTCCAGAATGGCTAGATCTGTTCACAGCTCCACTAACAATGCATCAGTGTCCAAGCCTTCCCACCTCCCCTCCAATATTCATCATTAACTTTTCCTGTCATTTTAGCCAATCTCACAGGTGTATAGTGGTACCTCAGGGTTGTCTTGATTTGCAGTTCTCTGATCAATAGTGGTTTGGAGCACCTTTTCATATGACTACAAATAGTTTTAATTTCATCCTCTGAAAATTGTCTGTTCATATCCTTTGACCATTTATCGATTGGAGAATGGCTTGAATTTTTATAAATATGAGACAATTCTCTATATATTTTAGAGATGAGGCCTTTATCAGAACCCTTAAATGTAAAGATGATTTCCCAATTTATTGCTTCCCTCCTAATCTTGACTGCATTGGTTTTGTTTGTACAACAACTTTTTAACTTAATATTATCGAAGTTATCTAACTTGTTTTCAATTAAGAGTTCCAGTTCTTCTTTGGACCTAAATTGATTACATCTCCATAGGTCTGAGAGGTAAACTATATTACGTTCCTCTAATTTACTTATAGTATCACTCTTTATATCCAGATCATGAACCCATTTAGATCTTATCTTGGTATGTGGTGTTAGATGTGGGTAAAGCCCTAATTTCTTCCACACTAGTTTCCAGTTTTCCCAGCAGTTTTCGTAAAATAGTGAGTACTTATCCCAAAAGCTGGGGTCTTTGGGTTTATCAAAGACTAAATTGCTATAGTTATTGCCTAGTTTGTCTTGTGATTCTATCCTATTCCACTGATCGACCACTCTATTTCTTAGCCAGTTCCAAATGGTTTTGATGACTGCTGCTTTGTAATATAGTTTTAGATCTGGTAGAGCAAGTCCATCATCATCAGTCTTTTTTTTCATTAATTCTCTTGAAACTCTTGACCTTTGTTCTTCCAAATGAATTTTGCTACTATTTTTTCTAGATCTATAAGATAATTTCTTGGGAGTTTGATTGGTATGGCACTTAATAAGTAAATTAATTTGGGTAGTATTGTCATTTTTATTATATTTGCTCGGCCTACCCATGAGCATTTTAAGTTTTTCCAATTGACTAGGTCTGATTTTATTTGTATGGAAAGTGTTTTGTAGTTTAGTTGGTATAGTTCCTGACTTTCCCTTGGCAGATAAATTCCCAAATATTTTATACTATCAAGTTATTTTGAATGGAATTTCTTTTTGTATCTCTTGCTGACGAATTTTATTGGTAATATATAAAAATGCTGATGATTTATGTGGATTTATTTTGTATCCTGCAACTTTCCTAAAGTTGTGAATTGTTTCTAGTAGTTTTTTTAGTTGAGTTTTTAGGGTTCTCTACATATATCATCATGTCATCTGCAAAGAGTGATAATTTGGTTTCCTCATTACCTACTCTAATTCCTTTAATCTCTTTTTCTTCTCTAACTGCCAAAGCTAACATTTCTAAGACAATATTAAATAATAATTGTGACAGTGGGCAGCCTTGTTTCACTCCTGATCATATTGGGAATGGTTCTAGTTTGTCTCCATTACATAGGACACTTGCTGAAGGTTTTAAGTAGATACTACTAATCATTTTAAGGAAAAGCCCATTTATTCCTATACTCTCCAATGTTTTTAATAGGAATGGGTGTTGGATTTTTTCAAAGGCTTTTTCTACATCTATGGAGATAATCATATGTTTTTTTGTTAATTTGATTATTAATATAATTGATTGTGCTAATAGTTTTCCTAATATTGAAGCAGCCCTGCATTCCTGGTATAAATCCTACTTAGTCATGGTGTATTATCCTGGGGATAACTTTCGGTAATCTCATTGCTAAAATCTTATTTAGAATTTTTGCATCAATATTCATTAGGGAAATGGGTCTAT
>JAJPUD010014329.1:0-40215 GCA_023553655.1 Myrmecobius fasciatus | reverse complement strand
CCTTCCTTCCTTCCTTCCTTCCTTCCTTCCTTCCTTCCTTCCTTCCTACCTCCCTCTCTCTCCCTCTCTTCCTGCCTTCCTTCCTCCTTCCCTCCCTCCCTTCTTTCTTTCTTTCCCTTTTCCTTCTTTTCCTTCTTCCTTTTTCCATTCCTCTCTTTGCTTCCTCTTTCTTTGTTTCTTTCTTCCTTTCCTTTTCTCTTTCTTCCTTCTTCCAGCTTTAAGAAATATATTTTCCTTTCCTTCTTGGCCATTTATTATTCTAGATATCTTATTCTTGTCCTTGTGTTTCCCCATTCTAGGGTGACTGAGCAGATGCTGCTTTTTAAGGGCTCATCTCCTTTCTTAACCTTTTGTCTTATTGTCCCAAGAGGTCTTTGAGGGATAGAATTTTTTTTCCTTCTATTTTTAAAGCCTGGAAACAGGAAAGTTCCCACCCATCTCTCCTGGAATTGTTCCATGTGAGTTAGAGTCTGACTTCTTGAAAGAGCATTGGAGTATTTACTTGGTAGTCCTAAATTTTTTACTCTACCTTAAATGTGTGTGTTATAGAGGGAGTGATACAAAAGGGAAAGGTGAGGGATAAGGAGTGTGTGTGTGTGTGTGTGTGTGTGTGTGTGCAACTGACAGACAGAGAACACTGATCACTAATTGGGTGCCCTGTATTCCTGAATATTTACTCAGTCTACCATACACACATCATTCCATCCTGCTGAGATTTCAGGTTGGAGAATATTCCTGAATCATTACCTGGGTATAATTTACTTAGACCATTTAAAAATGAGACTCAATTTGTGAGTCAGTTCAGAGCCAGAGTGGCTTTGCCACATCATCAGGGTGGGAGTAGCCTGTATTTTTAAAATTTAAAGTTGTTTTTGTCTTTTCTCCCTGCATCATTTGATCTTAGGAATCTTTTCTGGCTTTCAGTCCAAGCTTTGATGATCCCTGCATTTCTTCTTGAGCAATCAGCCCCCTCTCTCCATTTTGACCATATTCCACCCAAAGGGATCCCAGTCCTCAGACTTGTCCATAATTGGCCAACTCATTCATCCTATGTGGTTCATACACTGAGAAAGAACCATTTGGGTGAGCCCTGAGATCTGCCTTCTCCATGAGGCGGAGGAATAATTTCAACTCTGTAAGAACTAAGTGAAGCCAGATACTGTTCAGTGTTTTCAAGCTGGTTTAAAGCCAGCTTGAGACTTGGTGGAGGGGCCTTTGAAAATCAAACCCAGAAAGGTTCCCCTTTCTTTTCATTCCCATTTTGACTCCCATCCCCCACTACTTAGAAAGTCAGTCTGGACTACCTTCAGAAACAGATTGTGGCTTCCTGGTCCAGTTTACTGTTACCCCTAGCTATTCGCAGACAGGGCATTGTGGTATGGATTTGGGAAAGGCTGACAGCTGGCATCTCTCACTGCCATGTGGAAAAGGTAACAAGCAGAACTATGTTAGGGCATTTTAAAAATGTGCTTACCGGGTGCTAGACACTGGGGCTCTAAATGCAAGCAAGAACCTCTGCCATCCAAGAGCTGATGTTCTAAAGGGGTGAGGGGTGGGAGAAGAGGGAAAGATACCACCGGGGAACTGAAAGCAGAGCATGGTTTGGAGCTGTTAGCTTGGAAAGGCGGGCAGTTCTTGCCCTGTTTGGGCAAGACAAGGCAGATGCTCACTTCTCAGAGTGATCCCAGGAAGAGCTTTCAAAGTTTAAGGGATGATGGCCAGATGCAAATAGAATGGTTGGGAACTCAGAACAGCTGGTATTACTGGGCACTGCCAATATGTGCAGGAGCTGGGTTGGAAAGATTAATAAATTCAAGGCAGCCAAAAAAAAAAAACCAAACAAAAAACAAACCTTCAGGCTTGGATGAATATTCTAGGGCAAAACCCTTGGGATTAAATTTTTGCTGAAGTCAAACGATTTGATTTCCAAAGCTAGAAAAGATAAATACCCCAGAGATCATCTTAGAATCCTTAATTTTATAGATTTGTGAGTTGTCCTGGATCCCAAATGGAGAGCTCCTTTTAGGAAAGTGAATTTGGTATAGTCAACAAAGTCGGGAAGATCTGATTTCAAACCTCATCATGGATACTTCCCAGTTGGGTGACCCAAATCAGTTTCTTCATCTGTAAATTGAGGGGATTGGACTCGGAAGATTCCTGCTTTTTTGTTATCATTACCACTATTATCTAGAGATATCCATTTGCTATCTCTCACTATGCCTCATTAAAAATTTTGAAAAGTTTTTCAAATGTAATCCAGCTTAACCTATTAATGATGTTTTTGTCTTCTATGCTTTTTTTTAATTTTAATTTTTGATAGTACTTGTCTAAAACACACCCACATATTTACTCTAGACAAATTGTTCATCCATTTGTATTTCTAGGGAATATGTATTTTTCATGCATTTTGTTTTTCTAGTGTGGATGGCTAAAACACTCTCTTATATTTCTATGATTTTTTTCTGAACTGGTTTTGTATAGATCTAAGGCTCAATCATTACAGTGCTATTTATATTTGGAAAACCTCTCCATCAAGGTTTTGTCCATCACAGCACTGGTAAACAGTTGAGCTGAGCATGTATTTCCCTATTTTTGTATTTGATTTGAAGTCCATCCTCAACAGAATAATAGAAAAAGTGATTTCTATAGTTACTTTTGTTAAATAATCATATAATTTTGCTAGATAGGCAAGTAATTTTTTTGTCTAAAGAGAAACTTCAAGACTGGAATAGTTATTATTATTATTATTAATTAAATGCTTTAAAAAGAAAAATTGACCCAGTGAGATCTTGTATTTTCTATATTTCTCACTCAGTTGTGTGATGTCAGGATGAGACTGGTTGTAGACAGTCACCTGCAAAATCTTCCCTCTTCTATTCCTGGATCTGGAAAAGACCTCAGAGACCATCTAGTCTAACCCCCTCATTTTATGGATGAGGAATCTGAGAGCTCAAACTCAAACTCATCACAGTTGACTCTAAACCCAGGTCCTCTGATTTTCAAAGCTGTGCTCCGATGTGCACACATAGAACTCTTAATGAATACCTGGCAGAAATATAAAAGGAGACATAAATTAGGAGCTATATATATATATATATATATATATATATATATATATATGCATATATATGTTAGCTATTTTTCTTACAGAAAAATGCCATTCATTATTTTGATCTCTTTTTTTCAGAATCTTCCAAGAGGCAGAATAAAATACAAATAGAATAACAAATAGAGAGCCTGGCTTGGAATCAGGTCCTACCTTCCAAAATTACTAGCTATAGAACTGTGGGCAAATGGTTCTGGAGGGAAAAGGGAAGCAGGTGACCTTATCCAGCCCTCCCTCACTTAAATCCAATTCACTTGCATGCCATAGCATCACTTCCCTGAGGTCATGGACAAACAACAATAATAATTTCCTAATGCTCTGAGGCAATTTTCTAAGACTACAAACTGTAGCACTGGTACAGAGCTACATTGTTTCCTCATTGGGAGTTCTCTTTCTCCATGAAATGCAGCCTAAATTTTTTTCCCTTAATCTTCCCTCCTTGAGATATCTGGAAAACATATCTTTTTACTTTTAAGATTGCCTTTAAAATGATTACTTCCAATATAATATTTTGGGTGTATTTCTGGTCAGGTGCCCATGTACCATTCCCAATGGGCTTACAAAATCAATACCAACAAAAACAAACAATGAAAATGCCAGATCTGTTTCATTTTGGAATTTTTGTTTGTTTTAACTATAATTATTTTCAGAATGATCTATATCAGCAATCAAATCTTCAACAGATTCATTTTTCTCTTCAATGATTTTTTTATGGTTTTGCAAAATGGTATTATTTGTAATCTTCCACTAACTTTCTCCTTGCTTGTAATGTTTTACCAATAAGATCTAACTCTAAACTGGTGGTCCTTTGGACTGTCACATGAATTTAAAGATTAAGGAGAAAAACTGTTTTGCCGGCTTTGAAAAGCCTCCTTGTTTTGGTGATTTTTTGCATTCGTTAGACATCTTAAACAGTGGTGCTAAGTTCTATACTTTGGTCCATTTTACATTTTCTCAAGAGTTTACAACTTGGGTTGGGGAGATTATAATTGCACACAGTATATTCTTTTCATCTTTACTTTTTTTTTTCTAATTTGGAAGATTTTGACACTTTGACCTTTGTTCTAACCACCAGATGATTCAACTGTACATAGACAGATGATTTCAAAATGACTCTTATATCTGAAATTAGTCATTTCCTGTTAATGAAGATGAATCTAGTTTCTTTTCTTTCTTTCTTATTTTTTGGTAATGACATTTGCTGCTCATCACATCTATTACCTTCCTATTCTCTTCTTAAAAAATATTAATGATGTATGGAGACTAGGTTTCTGCATAGTCAAAAGCTTTTGACCTTTTTTTTTCATTTTTTTATTTGGAAATATATATTCCAATGCTCACTATCCTTTCTTAGACTAAGTGCCACATTAAAGTCACTGAATATCAAGGATTATATGTTGACTTTGAAAGATCTCATCAAGTTCTTCAGAGATTTTCTTTGATTGTTCATCCTCTGCAATGATGTTGATTTATAAATTGCAACTGCTTTTATGATTTCCTGATCACAAATACTTTTCTTGATTAACATAAAGCACAATGACCAAATGCCTAATGACAAGCTGTTTCTTATTGTCTTGACATGTCCAATGAGACCACCTTTCATATTAAAACCTTTTATTACTCTCTTTTTGGAGAACTTGTGAATTGTCCTATTTAAAATGGCTCCAATTTTTTGTTTTCTGCTTTTGTTGATAGGATGTTACTATGCATGTACTGTATATTATTTTATTGGTCATTAGTCTAAGAATTCATATGGAGAGTGCCAATAGTTGAAATAATGTATATAGATTTAAAAAGATATTATGAGGGATTCTTAGCCCTTCTACTTCTTTTATCACCTCTCTACTAAGTGGACTCCCCTCCGAAGCAATTACCCATAGCCTCCACTATTTTTCATTGTAGAAACAAAATCCAGCCACACGGGATGAAGGAATATTTCTTATTTTTGTCCTTTTTTTGTTTGTTTCTGCAGCCAAAGAAATCCATACCCTAGTGGTTAACATTCTGAAAACAAGTCTTTCTATTTTTAGATAGGCAGGTCCTCAGAAAACCGACAGTTTTTCACCATTCCTGTCCTTAAAATTTTCCAGGTTCATAGGACCTGCTAGTTTTTGTGCTATACTGATTGATAGAATCTTTGGGTCTCCAGAATGGGCACTTAGTCCATATCATTATAGAACAGGTACAAGGGGCCATGTCTACATTCCTGGTTTGAGAATCAGAGGATTGGTTCAAATCCCATTATAGTCATTTCCCTGTACTGTGATTTCATATGAATTTTGGATTCATATGAATCCTTTTTTAAATGGCAAAATTGAGTATCTTCCTAGTTATGAAAATCCTTTAGAAATCCTTTCAGAATTGTAGTTATGCCTTCTGCATCTTGACTTTCTCCATCACAGGTTTGATATATCATGTGTCAGCATAAGAAATTAAATAGGGGCAGCTAGGTGGCGCAATTGATAGAGTACAAGTCCTGAAATCAGGAGGACCTGAGTTCAAATGTGGTCTCAGACACTTAACACTTCCTAGCTGTGTGACCCTGGGTAAGTCATTTAACCCCAATTGCTTCAGCAAAAAAATAAAATAAATAAATTGAATAGGAAATTTTGGGGAGTTTTGTGGAGCTGCAGGTGACTCACAAAGGCCAGAAGATATCACAGAGCCTGTGACCAAACACTTAATCCAAATTTTACAATAAACGATAATCAACGCTCCATAAAAGAAAAAAAAATATTCTTCTCTGCTATGAAGGGAGGGCCAAAAATTTTTATGCCAATTTTCCAGATGGAGGGGATGCTGTAACCCATCCCATCAAGATGGGGAAAGGATTATTATAAACAACAGCTAGATGGAGTGCTGGTCTGGACTTCCAGAGCACTGGAAGCAGGAAGACCTGAATTCAAATCCTGTCTCAGACACTAACTATGTGATTCTAGCCAACTTGCGTAATCTCTATTTTTGGGTCTGTAAAATGGGATAAGAACAGTACCTATTTCCTGGGGTTGCTGTGAGGATCAGATATTTGTAAAATACTCTGCAAACTTGAAAGCATTCTATAAATGTTAATTGTTATCAATGTTTTTCAGTAATATATAAAGATATTGTTGATATGTATTTATTACTGCAAACCTGAAAGCATTCTATAAATGTTAATTGTTATTAAGGTTTTTCAATAATATATACAGATATTGTTTATATGTATTTATTACTGCAAACTTGAAAGCATTCTATAAATATTAATTGTTATTAATGTTTTTCAGCAATATATAAAGGTATTGTTTATATGTATTTATTATTATAAAAACAATCATCACCAATTATTGGTGTTTGAAATGCAAATGATACAATAGAGTTTTCTTCCAGGTCCACAGTAATTCTTCCTATATTTTGGCAAATGGGGAACAGGGTTGGATTCCCCCAGGTAATTTACTTCTCCAGTTGGAATGATCCGTCCTTTAAGAAGCAGATCAGCGCAACCAAAGTGAATGAGTCTATTAAGATGGATGAAAACATTTATACAGAAAGCAGGTGAGCACACCTAAGTTTTGTTACTGAAAAGAAATATAATGAAAAAACACTGAATCTTTTTTCTCCCTGGAGTAGTTGAAAGCTTGTATGTCCCAGTACATTCATTTTAATTTTTATTCTCTTGACAAGGATAAAGGGAAGCAAAAGTCATGGTTTAGAATGGAATGTGGAATGGACTAATGGAAAGAGTGGTGGACAGAAAGACGGAGGACTTGGGTTCGAATGTTTGCCTCCCTCCCTCTTGCTTCTTAGAATCCTTGGCTTCCTTAAAGACCTGTTCAAATCCCACCCTTCACTGATAGCTTTTCCCACTCTTCCCAGAAGGTAACTCACCTTTATTATCTTGTATCTAGTCTGTAGATGACATATTGTCTTCCCCCTTAGAATGTGAAGCCCCCAAGTCTAAGAACGGTCTTTACCTTTCTTTGTATAACTATCACTCAGCACAGTACCTGGCACATAGTAAGTGCTTAATAAATGCTTACTGAAGTACTACTTTAAGCCAATAAGCATTCATTAAGCACCAATTATGTGAACTGTGGTAAATACTTGGGCCTGGCTCCAAAAGGAAGACTTTGGACCTTGAAGGTCCAGTTCTAAAACTATAAATAAATAAATCTACAAATCAGTTCTCAAGGTTCCACTTTCTCCCCTGGCTGACTCCAAAACCTTGTTCTATGGCACAGTGCTTGATCAAAGGGTTACATTGAAGACTGGGCTTCTCATCTCCTTTGAGATATATGTCTGAGGGCCCCCTCAGAAAGCACTAGGAGAACAAAACACTATTCAATACTCAATATAAAATAATTGCACTAGTGAGTCCCAGGGAGGAAACCTCCCTTTCCTGAAAGTCCTAAAAGAGTGGAAAAGAAGCACACAGCCCTGCCCCCCACTAAGGAGCCAACAATGCCCACAAAGTGCCAGTTTTGTCAGTGAAGTCTTTCTTAGGCTATAGAGAATCCAGATTCTAGGAAAATATTTTTCATGATGTCAGGATATAAGTTGTAACCTACTTTGGTCATTTGTGGGGCCAGACAAAGTGTGTCTCAGATACCTGCTGGTTCTCTGATCTTGGGAAAATCATTTAACTTTTCTCAATCTCAATTTTCTCATCTGTAAAATGGGAGGAAGGAAGGAAAGAAAAGGAATAACTACTTGTTAAGCCTTTTCAAGAACAAAGTACAACAATCAATCACTATGTACCAGGCACTGTACTAAGTGTTATTATTATCATTTTCATTTTATAGCTGAGGAAACTGAGACAGACAGAGGTTAAAGCACTGTATTAAGTGCTGTTATTATTATTATTACATAATTACATATAAGTACTATTATTATTTCCATCTTACAGATGAGGAAACTGAGGCAGACAGAGGTTAAGGCACTGTACTGAGTGCTGTTATTATTACATATATCTATTATTATTATTTCCACCTTACAGCTGAGGAAACTGAGGCAAACGGAGGTTAAGAGGGAAATAATAATAGTACTTCCATCATAGGCTTGTTAAGAAGATCAAATGAGGTAATTTATGCAAAGCACTGTATACATTTCTAAAAAGCTATATAAATACCAGTTATTATGATTTTTTTTCTTCTTAAAAAAATCCCATAAAGCTAAATCAGGAACATGAAGCAGGTGTCCAAAGTTGAGTTGGAAAAAAAAATAACTTTCCAAGAGATTGTTTTCAGTGTTTCATTTCCAGTTCTTAATTGATATTGTTTACCAGAGTTATTGCATTAAACTGAATATAACACTTTACCTCATCCCCATTTGGTTTGTGTAGAAGTTTATTGTGACCTAAAATTGCTGTGTTTATTTTTTATTTTTTTGTCTTTTCAACGATATCTTATTTTAAGGGTGTAGTTCATATTTCAGGGGATTTTACAGGGCCATAGGAACATGAATTCAAGACTCCAAGAGATCTTTGAGATCATTGACGGCAATCCCATTCTTCAACAGGTGGTCTCTAAAGAGAGGGCGGGAAGGTGACATCACTTTTCCATATCAACTTAGAATGTTTGTGCAGCTGGCATTAAGCAATGCCAGCTAAGTTGGCAAAACTGATCTGCAGATCAACTACATGTTTAATTTGTGAATATGTGTGGCAGTGCCTTAAATAATCATTGTGACAGGAGAATTTCACTGGTTTTTAAATTAAGTTATGCTGATTAGGCCTTATTTTGGTGGGCAACTTAGTAAAACCAGATGCATCAGAGAGAAAGAGAGAGAAAAAGAAAAAAAGAGAGAGACAGAGAGAGAGAAAGAAAAAGAGAGAGAGAGAGAGAGAGAAAGAGAGAGAGAGAGAGAGAGAGAGAGAGAGAGAGAGAGAGACAGAGAGAGAGAGACAGAGAGAGAGAGAGAGAGAGAGAGAGAGAGAGAGAGAGATGGATTCTACTGTTAAAAGCTTTTTCTTCCCCTGGATGGGTTAGCATATCTAAGCACTGTGCTGGTCTGAACAAAAACAAAGTTCGGGTCCTACCTCAAGCACACTGTGGCTCTGTAAGTCACTACTCTGTGCCTTTAACTTTTTCATCTGTAAAATCACATGGGTGGAGGATTCGGGAGGATGAATTGGATCTCAGCCTTGTGGGATCTTGAACCCAGAGCTTTGGACTCCTCTCCAGGCCTTGTCGACCCAGCCCTGCCTTGGCCCCCTCCCTTCCCTGCCCTTGGAGCTCAATCTGATCAAGCCTCTGAATTTTCCAGGATGGTCCATTGCTACTTAGAAGAAATAGTCGTTAGCTCAATGTGTAAACTGCTTCATTCAACCCAATTTTCATTACCTTCAGTGTGGGGGGGAGCTAAATATCAAATACTGTTTAGTTTCATTATTCAACATTTTCTCATTAGAGAGTTGAGCGTCTGATTCCCTGTGACAAACACTCTGCAGGCCTGACGCCAGGGAGATTTCACAGAGCCCATAGACATTAGTGGCAATATGACCGGGCAATCTTAGTAGAAGTCCTGATAGGTGAGATAAATCAAATAAAAAAATCAATTTATGAGAATAAATTAATTTAAAAAGGCACCAGCTGCAGGTACTGGCAAAGAATGTGGGAACACTCCCCCCCCCCTTGGCTATCTGACTAATAGAAAGCACATTTGATTCCCTTCATGCTGGGTGGGTATTAGCAAGTTCTGATTTCTCTAAAATCAGATCTCTGTGGAGATCAAGGAACTTTCTTGGAAGGGGCTCAGACAAGTAGCCCCACTTGGCTGCACTTCTGCCCTGCTTCACTTTCTAAAACAGTCTTTGTAGCTAAAGTTTGTGCTTGTCAGTACCAGGAAAACCAAGACAAGATGAAGCAACCCTTTTCTAAGTCTTGTTCTTTGGGCTCTATGGCCACAAGGCCTCAAATGTGCTCCCTATAAATGGAAAGACAAGGATAAGTCACATTCTGGGGTCTGGTTCTATTTAAGTCAAACCATCTAAGAATAAACTCTTCTTGCCCTCAACTCTAGTCCTTTCCCCAACTTCTCTATTTCTGTGGATGTCACCAAGGCTTATAACTCAGGTTCCATATCCCTAACCCACCATTTTCAATCATTGGCCAAACTGTAGAGTTTCTACAATATTACTTACATCCACCCTCTCAACTCACACTGCTACTGTCTCCTGAGTCAGATCCTTACCACCTGGACTGCTGCAGTAGCTCCTTATGTAGCCTCCCTCCTTCCAGTCTCTACTCCCCATCTGTCCTTTTCCCAGCAACCAAAACAGAATTACTAAGGCACAGGCCATGTCACTCCCCTCTTAAAAAGTCAGTGACTCTTAACTGTCTTGAGATAAAATACAATTTTTTTTTTTTGCTGAGGTAATTGGGGTTAAGTGACTTGCTCAGGGTCACACAGCCAGGATGTGTTATAAAATACAAATTCTTTAATCTTACTTTGAAAGTCCTTCCCAATCTGACTGCAATCTACCTCTCTAAACTCATTTCAAACGTTCTTTTTATTAGCACTCCACTAGAAACTGTTTTTCTCTCCCCACCTTTCCCTTTCCTTGCTGTTCTTTGGTGTAGGTTATCCCACTACTTGAATGTGCACCTTCTTCATTTCTCTTTATAGAAATCCTTCCTTTCCTTTAAAGCGCATCTTAGTTGCCACTTTTTTAATAGAATCATGGAATTTGAGAATAAGAAGGAGGAAGCAACTACCCTTTAAGGCATCCCATTTCACTTTTGGACAGCTCTGATTGTTAGGAAGTTTTCCCCAACATCATGGGCTCTTTATGACTTTTACCCATTGCTGCTATCTGCTCTTTTAGGGGGCATCTTGTGTAATTTGAAAATTTAATGAGCATGGCATCTGTTGTCCAAATTATTGATCAAAAAGTGTTAAGGTGGCACAAAGCAATCTCTGGGGTCCCCCACTGGAGATCCCCTACCATATAGACATTGCTTCTTTAACAGTTACCCTGAATCTGATCATTTCTAGATCCAGTTAGAAATTGTGTTACTGTATAATCCATATCTTTCTATTTTTTTCTATAAGAATAGTTTTAGAATTTTGATCAAAGACTTTGCTAGAGTCCAGATAAACTACATCTGTAGTCTTTTAATTTTTTTAAAATAAATTTTATTTTATTTTAATAACCCTCTCAATAAAAGAAATGATGTTGGTCTTGCATGGCTTGTTTTTAATGAATTGTAATCATTGTTTCTGGATTTTTGCCAACCATCTCTTTAATCATTCATCCTGGAACTTTCCCAAAAATTAAAGTCAAACTCACTAAACTACAGATTACAGTTTCTATTTTGTTTTCTTATTGAAAATTGAGATAAGATTTACCCATTTCTAATCGTGTGGTACATCTTTCATTTTTGATGATCTTTCAGCCATCACTCATGGTATGTCAGTAACAAATTTTTCACTTCTCTCAGCAAATTTCTAGGTGACACCTTCCTTTGATTCCTTAGCTAAATGTAATCTTTGCTTTCTCAAATATTCTTTTAGAGCTTTTTCTGGAGTTCTCCTTTCTTGCTGTCATTCTATCTTGCTCCATAATAATCTGTGCTCATGTTATATTTCCCCACCAGATTATGAGCAGTTTGATAGCAGAGACTGTCATTTTTCATCTTGGTGTCTCAAGAGTCCAGCACTTGGCCTTTCTAGGAAGTCTCATTAGCACAGAGACTTGATAAAATTTTGCTGAATTGAATTTTATTGAAGGCCTCCATTTAGTCTTACTCTAATGCCTCATGAAGGCATAAAAATAACCCTGTGTCCCAAAGGCTGAGCCAACATAATGTAAGTAAGACCTAGCAAATTCTACCAAGTTTTAAAGGTTTAAAGCATGGACCAATGGTAGACTGTATATCTATCATCAGTTTAATGTGGAGAAGCATTCATCACTGGGCAAAGACTTTTTTGGTCTTGGCAATTCATGAAAAATGGAGTTGATAATGGGTGATAAATGAGTGACCAAGGCCATATTTGAACTTAGATCTTCTCACTCCAGATCCTATGTTCTATCCACTGAACTATGATGTTCATGAAAGAAAAGGGAAAAGGAAAAGCAATCTTGTACTTTACAGTTCCCAAAGAAAAATAACTGGGAGAGTATCAATTAATTGTTGGCTATTATGCCTACTTTGCCACATGTATACAATTTATATGAGAATAACCTATATAAGCACCCAGGGCATCATTGATAATGGTATCAGAAAGGAATGAAACTTTTATAAAATAGAAGAACTGCACAAATTTAACATATATTGGATTACTTGCTATCTAGTTGAAGAAGAAAAATTTGGAACACAAAATTTTGCAAGGGTGAATGTTGAAAACTATCTTTGCATGCATTTTGAAATAAAAAGCAATATTAAAAAAAGACTTTCACAAACACCATGTTTTGACAATCATATAATTGTGGAAAGAGGTAGAAAATATTCTACTTCTTGGTTATTAACTTGAAAAAACACATTTGATTGGGTAGAGCAACATACTACTTTAAGAGCCAAGAAATTGTCTCCAAATTATACAAGATTCCTTGAAAGAAGCAATCAATCTTAGTTTATTACTATCAAGTGCGACAGGAAATAGGGAGGCAGATTCTTGCCAAATGTGCTCACCACTGTCATGGTGGAGGTCATAAGATCATAGGTCTTAATTTAGGGATGGAAGTCACCAGAGAAGTCCAAGTCCAATATATTGTCCAGATTAAAGAAGGATTCCCTATAGATGGCAAAGATCCTCAGATGCTCCCATTTGCCAATGATATTATAGTGCTAATTTATCAAGCCTTTCATCAATTCATGAAGTAACTGATCACTTAAAAAGTGTTTGACCTAGTTTTCCAAATGGGACTAACCAGGTAGATGGAGAGAGTCTGTGAAAAGGTAGCTAGAGGAGCAATCAAAAAAGTTCATCCATTTGTGTGTATTTCTGGGGAAGATTCTGAGAAAGGGAGTTATATTCAGCCCTAAGTGAATAGAAGGAAGAAAAAGTATAGTTGGGTTGTCTTTGGGAAATGGCAAGATGCCTTTAGGGACATGAAGCTTTTCTTTGAAACAAAGATTTCTCTTTTTAACACTAATATCCTTCTGGTGATGTTGTGTGATCTCAAGTCAAGGCGAGTCAAGCACCTGTTGTGTGCAAGCACTATATTAAGTGCTGGAGCTCTGTAATTCTACAGTTTCTGATAAACTAATATCCTTCTGGTGATGTATGATCTCAAGTCAAGGTGAGTCAAGAAGCACTTATTAAGCACCTATTGTGTGCAAGCACTATATTAAGTGCTGGAATTATGTAATTCCGCAGTTTCTGATAAACTGATGTTGAGAGTGACGGACAACTCTAAACCCAAGTCTTAGTGACTTTCCACCACACTTAACATAAAGCTATACATTCTGTGACACAGAGGGGCAAATAATTAATTGACTGACCATATAATATGAGAGCAGCCCGGGAGGAGCTATCACTGTTTTGTTGTTTGCTGTGACTAACTGACAATAACCACCAACAAACAAGTATTTTTAAAGCATCTACTACATTCCAGGTTCTGATTCAGCTCATGGGGAAAAATACATCTCATTTTCCGATCAGAAGAAATTAGTCCTTTCTCAAAATCAAAAACAATCGATAAACTTCCTCCCCATAAAATCTGAATGATTGAAGAAATTTGTTCTCAGTCTTTAAAAGAAGAAAAAATGTGGCAAGAATAGCCCAGCTTGAAAAGCTGGCTTCCCGCTGCATAAACAGACAGCAGGCTAACAATGTAATGAGGACACAGTGACCAATTCTGTAGCATCCCTCCACAAAGGCAGTCACTGTGGTGTACAGCGAGACTCATGTAAGCCCTACAGAGCCGGCTGTGACAGGAGCAGAAGGCTGATGATTAGAAAGCCTGCCTCATTCGAGCCCTGTTTTCTTCCCTCGCCACCCTCAATACTTCCTTTATTTTCTCTGAACAGACATAAGGAGAGAATATTCAAGTCTGGGAAAGAATTTTGGGATCATCTCGTCCAAATGTTTCATTTTAGAAACGAGACCAGGCTCCAAGAAATAGAATGACCCATTTTAGGTCATCTTGCTTTTTAGCAGAAGAGCTCAGCTTTAATGGAAGCTGTAAAGATAAGATGTCTCTGATTTGGAGAGATTAAAAGAAGTTTTCTTTCTCTCTGTGTAAGTGACTTGCTTAAGTGTCATAGCTAAGTTTCTGAGGCTAGATTTGAACTCATGTTCTCTCAACTCCAGAGTGAATGGTCTATCCACTTTATCACCTAGATGCCCTTTTTATTCATTCATTCATTTTTGCTTATTTATTTAAAACAAATAAAAAACAGAAAAAGAAAAAATGCCACGTGCAAAGCATAAGAAAAGATTCAAAATATAAAGCAATAAATGTTGAAATGTAGTTTTCTTTAGTGAAGAACCTTGTGGGCTCTATGCTATGCTAAGTGCAGATATAGGAACAAGTCAGAGAAGAAGAGTTTGATGAAAAGAGGCAGGAGGCTTGGATTTCAGTGGCAGATTTAGCATTAAAATGGACCCTGAAGGACATCCAACTCGATCCCATCATTTGGCAGATGACAAAACTGAGAACAGAGAAGTAAGTGGTTTGCCTAAAGTCACATTAACTTTCAAGTAGGAGAGACAGGATTTGAATCCAGGTCTTTGATCCCCAATTCAAAATACTTCTATTGAATCTGTACGCCTTAGCACTACCTCCATGAACTTTGGAGAGTTTTTGGCTTTTGGGGTTAAGGGACTTTCTTGGCAAAAAGACACACACAGATAAGAGAGAAAGAGACACACAGAGACAGAGAGACAGACAGAGACACAGAGAGAGGAAGAGACAGTCAGAGATAGAGGCAGAGACAGAGATAGAAACAGAGGCAAGAGACAGAGAGACAGAGGCAGAGAGACAAATAGAAACAGAATGTGATGATCATTACTTCCTTCTTTCAAATCCTTTTTTTTTAAAAAGAGTCATATGATCAACTTTAGTCTTTCCTTTGAAAAAGGCTGTTGTAGAGTTCATTAAACAGCAGCTGAAAGTCTTGAATTTTCCTTGTTCACTCTCTCTAACCTCATCCCAATCCATCTCTTTAGAGCTTTCCATGACCCAGAGGAAATTCCCATGAGGTTGTGGTCCATGAGTGCTAGGATTCCAAGTCAGATATTTCCCTTATATTTACTCCTCATTGGCTATTTTCTCAATATCTTTCTTTAAGGGATTATGCTCAGGGCTACTTCACTATTGATTAAAAAAAACCCAAAATTTTCTTCTGCCTATTTAGGTAATAGAGTTTCTCAAAGGGAAAAACAAAATAAACAAACATGTAAATATCTTTAGTAGCTTGATTTGTGATAATTCTCTTGTATTTTTGTAGGACATTTCCCTGAGGAGCTCAGAGAATCAATCACTCAATTAACCTCAGGAAGTAAACATCAATGAAAATCTCAGGTGAATTCTTCTAATAGGGAAACTCAAGTCCAGGTAAAACAAACGATCTTCTTGCCCAGATTCCAACGTGAGATAAATCAGGGAATCAGATTCAGGGTTCTGCATTCCCATCCACATTTTAAAAACCTATGTAATGAACTATGAGGGATGAGACATCCCACATGAAACAAAACAAACTACATTCCACAACTCATGTTGATCCTTTTGGTCTTTCCAAGAGAATATATGTATGTGTGTATACATATATTACATACACATATATGTATGTATACATATATAAAAATAATTATACACACATATATATTTAGCAATAATGAGTATGAAACAAGACGGGTACTGACTCAGAGGGGAATGACTTGTGAATATAAGGAAATCAGTCTTGTGCAATAAGAAATGACAAAAACAAGGTATTTGAGTTGGCCTAGATTACCTCTTAAGTTTCTTTCCAGTTCCAATTCTATTATCCTTTGAAAATGTATGAACCAATACAGAGTTGATTACTTATTAAAGCATTACTGAATTACTGATTACTGAATAGGGAGCCAAACTGAGTGGTTTAAAGACCAAACTTGATTTCAGAGAACAGATAATGAAACAAATCTCCATCTTCTTGGCAGAAGGTGGGAGGAATAGTGGAATCGAAGGTTGTCTATACTGCCAGATGAAAATTGGTCAATAAGCATTTATTGTTGTTTAGTCATTTTTAGTTGTGTCTAAATCTTTGTGGCTCCTTCCTTCCTTCCTCCCTTCCTTCCTTCCCTGGAGTGGTTTACCATTTCCAACTTTAGCTCATTTTATAGATGAGTAAATTGAGGCATAGTTGTGTTCAGATAAAATAGAACAAATAATAAGGGGTCAATTGTGTGGTATAGAAAGAAATAAGTGCTCAAATAGAGAATGAAATGTGGGTTGGAGCGAATAAGGGATTTTTCTTGAAAAAGATGGGATTTGAAGTTAGTTGAAGATGGGAACAGTTTTTGGAGGAGGACCTCTTTGCCTATCCATAGGGCAATGGGAGAAGTATCACTTATTAGTAGAGTCTCTTGTCCAGTAAGTTTCAGTGTCTAGTATGGGGAACAGGGACATGTACTCTTCTGATGGATACAGAAAGGGAGTCAAATTGAGCCATTCAAAGAGTGGGTTTTTTGGCGGCAAAGAAGAAAGACAACCATGAATTCAAGAAAAAACTAGCACTGGTGGAACCACAGGAAGGAGCAGATTCCTGTTCTGGCTATATCATGTTTACTTGAATTAAAAACAACATTGAAATAAAAGGTGGGATGTACACAGCAAAAAATGGGGAGATTAGGGATCCAGCAACAGCACAGAGAAGATCGTGGTTTAGTAAAATAAGTCAGTAATAAAGGGATATATAATGATAAAGCACCAATGATAAGCCAAAGAACTAGAATTCAGTTTCTGGCTCTACTTGTATCAATTTGGGCTTGTGATCTTACCTGAGTTTCAAACTCTTAAGTAAGTTGAGAGTAATAATAATTATCAAAAAAATGACCAATATCTATCTGGACTTGTGATCTTACCTGTCTGAGTTTCAACTCTTAAGTAAGCTGAGAATAATAATAATCACCCCTAAAATGACCAATATATATATATATATATGAATATATTATGTATGATGCAGAATGTTGGCCCTTGAGTCAGTAGGACCTGAGTTTAAAATCAGCCTCTGACACTTATTAGCTGGATGATTCTGGGACAGTCATTTAATCCTTCCTGCCTCAGTTTCCTCTTCTGTAAAACAAGCTGGAAAAGGAAATGACAAGCTACTCTGTAATCTTCGCCAAGAAAACCCCAAATGGAGTCATGAAGAGTTAGACATGACTAATTGGAACAGCAACAATTATATTCATGATCTCATTTGACGCCCACCTTACAAAGCAGGGAATGCATGTATTATTATCTGTATTTTACTGATGAAAAAACTGAGACATTGACCAGTGGTGTGACAGTGAGTGGAGTCTACTCAGCTACCTCTAAGATATGGTACTTGAATCCAGGTTAGGCACCCTGGGGAATTTTTTTTTTTAACATAGATCTTTTTCTCAATCAATTTTCACAAGAATAGTTCTCTCTTCCATGTTAGATTTTAAAACAAATGCAAGGGAGGATAATAAGTAAAGCCTGAAAAGTGCTTTTTGAGACAATCAAGGTAAAATGGCTTATCCAGAGTCACACAGCTAGAAAGTGTCAAGTGTTTAAAATTGAGTTTAAAAACTCAGGTTCTCCTGACTCCAGGATAGGTGCTGTTCTTATTGTGTCACCTAGCTGCCCCTGAGCTTCGGTCTCTTTAGAGAACAGGGCCAATATGAAGACAGACAAATACTCCAAGTACTTGAAGGACTGTCTCTTTGAATAGCCAGCTAGCTGGTCCCCTGGAGACAGTGCTGGTCCTGGAGTCAGGAAGACTCATCTCCCCATTTCAAAGCTGGCTGCAGACACTTGCTAGCTGTGTGACTCTGGACAAGTCACTTAACTCTCTTTTGCCTCAGCTTTTTTTCATCAGTAAAATGAGCTTGAGAAGGAAATGGCAAATCTCTCCAGTATTTTTGCAAAGAAAACCCCAATAGGTCACAAAGTGGGACACAACTCAATAATGCTCAACAACAACGGCTCTTTGATAGGGATGAAATTTGCTTTGCTTCGGGCTTGATGCAAGGAAGACATTAATAAGAGCTGTCCATAAATGGGGTCACCTACAATTGGAGAAGATGAACTTCTCCTCATCAAACATCTTCAAACATAGGCCAGAAGATTTGTTATAAAGGAACTCACGGTCTGGTCACAGATGGACAAGGTGCCTCTGGGATTATTTCCAACTCTGAGAATCAATGATTCTGGCTACTTTGAAGCTCACTGCTATGTTGATGGAGTGATACCAAATGAATCAACATTTGCTGGGTACCAAATGTCACAGGATCCCTCAACAAAACTTTTCTGTTCTCTTAAAGGGGCCAGGTTTGGAGCCTGTCAAAAGTTGAGGTTGATTTGGGGTCTATGGTGGTGACTGAATCCTTCTAGGTTTGGGGGAGCGGTGGTGATGGGCTGAAGCCTGGACAATGGAGAATTCTTGTGTATCTGAAGGCCAGAACCACAGAGATCAATGGCTGGTGAAACTGGCAGATCCAGAGGGAAGAGGCAGAATCTGATAAGGGAGTGGGTCGAAACCAGGAAGCAAAGGAGAGAGAGAGAAGCTCTGTGGGAGACAAGGAGACAGGGTCATCTCAACTGATCAGTCTTTTGAGCAGTTTGGGTGCTTTTGGGTCCCCAGAATTCTCCAAAAGAACTAATCTCCCCTGGAGAAATGAGATTCACATTTCCCCAACATGGAACATACTGTAGTTACGGGAAATCCTCCTTCGATTTCTTCAGAAGTTTCTTAATCTTTGCTCCTCCCTCATTATTCTCCATAGCAACCATAATCAGACCATGCTGCGAGTTAAAGACCATAGTTTGTCATGATTTAAATTATTATTATTATTGTCATTGCTATCATCATTAATAATGATTCATATGATACAGAAATAATATTAATTATGTTAATGTTATAAAGAATATTTTATTATAAATATTATAATAATGATCAATGATAGCAATGGGTTACATTTATCTACTGCTTTAAAATGGCCAAAGTACTTAGATACCTAGACTCTTGTAGTGCTATTACTAATAACAGGTGTTTATATTGTGCTTTAGCTATTTTACATTATTTGATATCACAACCACCTGTGAAGTAGGTATTACAATTGTTCATTTTGTATAGAGGAGGAAACAGAAGGTCAGAATAGTCAAATGACCATCACTAAGTGAAGCAATTGCTGGAGCAGTAGATGGAACATTGAGCCTGGATACAGGAAGACTTGAGTTCAAATCCAGCCTCAGACAAACTTACTAGCTGAGTTATCTTGGACAAACTGCTTATATTTTTCTCAGTCTCAATCTGTAAAATGGGGATAGTAATAGCACTTACCTCCTGGGATTTTTGTGAGGTTAAAATGAGATAATATTTATAAAATGTTTTGCCAGCTTCAAAGTTCTGGCCTTATGACAGCTGGCAAGAGTCAGGGACAGGATTTCCTGACTCCAAGTCAAGCGCTCTCCTCACCAAACCACGGTGCAATGAAATAGATATTTAAGATGACACTTGCAGATCTGGGAAAAGCTGTCATGGCCTGGAATGGATCTGCATCCCTGGGCCACAGGGCTTTGACCTTGGAGGAGTCTCTTCACTCCCTGTTTCCAATCTATAAAGAAGAGCTAAAGATACCTGGCCCACAGGGTGTGAGGAGGATTCATTAGTTTATGTTTGTCAACCACTCGGCAGATAAAAAGCCTTTAGACTCTACATGCTTTTTATTCCTTTCTCCTAAAACTCCATCCTGAGACTGACTTGCAGGGGCAGTGGCTGCTCACAATATGATACGATAAGATCAGAACTACATTCTCATCTGTCAGAAGAAAAGGATTTGGTATCATTAGTGGGAACATTTTTTTCCTTCTTCTGGAAATTCTATCAACAGCTGCTGTGAATCACCAAACAGGCTGCATCTCCCAGAGCGTCATCCCTTCTGCTTCCCAGCTCTTCTCTTCCCCCAGTGACATTTCCAGGCTGTTGCTATTGAAAGTTATGGACCGCTAAAGGGCAGATGGAAGTGGGCAAGGTAGGAAGCCACTGAGCATCTCTGTGAAACCCTCATGAAACTGACCCATGAGAGGACCAGAGGGAAAGCCTGACTTGGGGCAAATTATTCCACCTTCAGGGCTCTGATTTCTTGCCTTGAAAATGGTGATTGCAAAGCTATTTTTTTTCCCCACTTCCCACGCAGGACTATGACGCAGAGTTGATGCAATCATCCATGTTTAGTATTTTGATCTTGTTGCCAAAGAGTGCTTTTTATTAGTCCATTATTTTCTCACTAAATGGTTGAGACAATATATATGAATCTTTGCAAACCTTAAAGTGCTATATGAAGAAGGAAATGGCAAACCCCTTCAGTATTTTTGCCAAAAAAACTCCAAATGGGCTCATGAAGAGTCGGATAGGATTGAAAAATTACTGAACAAAACAACAACAATATAAACACGAGTTAGCTATTATTAGTAATATTATTATCTTGTTGACCTCACTATAATCTAGTTAGGAATTGGATCTGCATTCATGATTTAATTGGTTCAGCCAACTCACAGATGAGAAAATTCTTTATAACAATGCAGCTTGACACTTTCTATGCAACTCTGAAATATTTGTCTGGAACTGAGCTCTCAAACATTGCTTCAGTATTGCTCACACCAGTTTAAATTTTCTTGGGAAATAATTAACAAAATGAATGAGTAAAGTAGAACAAAGATAATATTAACAGATGTTTTTCTAAGTCAGTCTGGCTCTCAGGGGTCCTCATGTACCATTTGGTTGACCCTCTATTCCATTTAGTTTTGATACCACTATTTTAGAACACAGGCGAGGTGACTTGCATACAGATTGTACTTCATTACTTCAGTATTGCTCACATTGATTTAAATTTTTGGGGGAAATATTGAACACAATGAATGAATGAAGTAAAACATAGATAATATTAAGAGATGCTTTTCTAAGTCAGTCTGGCTCTCAGGAGTCCTTATATACCATTTGGTTGCCCTCTATTCTGTTTTTGTTCGATACTACTATTTTAGAACACAAATTAGGTGACTTGCACAGAGTCACACACAGTTTGTGTCAGAGTGTTTAATCTCCATAGTTCATGAATCCCAAATGGAGTCTTTTTTTGGGATTATCATCTCTCTGACCCTTGCTGATTGAGCTCGTCCAAGGGGACAGTGTGACCTAAAATATTTCTCGTTCTTGCTGCCAGATGTCTGGAAGGGGATGGGGAGCACCACAGATTCCCTGACTGCTTTTTATTTATATATAATATGCAGAATAATACACAGAATAAGTATTCTGTACTTATTTCATTTGATTCACTCTATAGCATTTATTGAGCACTAACTACAAGCCAAGGACTGTTCTAGTACTGAATAGATGAAGATTAAAATCAAAGTAGCCCCTCCAGGAGTTTATATTTTAGGAGGATGTGTGTTCTCCTCAGTCATACCCTCTTGTCAGTGATGGCAGAACCCCAGCTGGCACCACGGTATGTGGAATGATTATGTTTTAGGACCTTGGACAGTATTCCAGTTTTGGGCTTACTAACAACCCTGGAGCCATTCAATCACATGGACTTAAATAAGAAAGAAAAATCCACAGTAACTAAATATGTTTCTTTATGAACTTAGGGATACTTTTATATAATATGTTGCTTTTCACATCTTTGGTACTCAGTTTTTAGGTTACAATTCATTCAATCAATCAATAAACATTTATTAGGCACCTGCTAGGTGCCAGCCACTGAACTAAGAGTTGGGGGACACAAAAAAGACAAAATACAGTCCCTGTCCTCAATTATGACTTTATTAATTTTTTTTACCCATTTTAGATTCTTCAAAATTAGTATTCATCACATCACTACCTCAGCTTATTAAAAAGAAGCTAGGTGAACCATTTCCTTCTTTCCTAGCTCCTTAAGGATGAACTTTGACTCTCAATGAAGAATCTTTTTGAGTTTTGACTTGGCAGAAGATAGGAAAAGATGGTAAATTACAGGTTTAGAGCAGAAGCCACATAATTCAACCTCACTCAGTTTGTTACTGTTTTTGTTGGTCCTTTGATGAGTGAACTGAAACCCAGAGAATTTAAAGATATAAGGTCACACACCTAGTAAGTGATGGAGCTGGGATTCCAATTCAGGTTATTTGTTGACATAGCCAGCTGTCTTTTCATTGAGCTACTTGGCTTGAACTAGACAGAGAGAAGCAATCAGAGAATTTTAGCCAGGGCAGGATGACAAACACTGCTCCATTGTCCCCAAATCATGTGCCAAATGGAGGTAGTTTCTGACAGTATCTTTCAGGAGCAGACACACGAGAGCTTAGCACCTGTTGGGCAAGATTAATTAGCTGAAATAGGAAAGTCCTGGGTCAGTGAGAGATCTTCCTCCATCCTACCTCTGCTATGTTGGTGGCCTCCTAAGGAATGTCCTATGACCATATCCTGGGATTTGTTTGTCCATGTGGAGTAGGATCCCGGCTCCCAGTTCAACTGAGGATACATTTGTCCTAGGTGGTTTATATTCCATACCTGATACTTACTATCTTAGAACCCTAGGGAAGTCATTAAATTTCTCAGTTTCCTTATCTGTAAAATGGGAATGGTAACACTGCTTACTTCACAGGGTTCTTGTAAGGATAAAATGAGATAATATAAGCAATGAATTTTGCAAGCTTTAAATCACTACACAAATATATAAATGTTAGCTGTCATGCAACCTCTTCTTTATCATCCTCATGCTCATCATCCTACCAGAACTGCTGACCACTCCATTGATCTTTATTATGATCAGAAACTTCTCTTTTACTTCTTTAAGAGTAACAGAGGCTAAGCCTTCATCTGTATTTGTTTAGATGTGGTGAAAGTATGAATATGTAGCTTTTCAATGAAATCAGTTGAGTAGAATAATTTATTTTAGGATTTTAAAAAATATATATATTTCAGAATAGAGAATTCCAAGGGTTACTTTGGTGACCATAGACAATGGAATGTAGCATGAAGCAGGACCACTCAAAGATGGTTTGAACAGCTTACTCAAATTGATGAGCAGAATGTGACTTTTCCCTTGTCTGTGTGTGAGTGAATTTTTTCCTCACTTTCTCTGCTTTCTGTACACTACTCCATTTATAATACATAAGTACCCTGAGGCTACTGCCATTTTATAAACTATTTTGGTTTCAGGATGGATTCTAGAAGCTGGTTTATATCTTATAATGTTATCAGTAGTCATCACATTTACATAGCCTACTGCCTGATAAAATGCACAATTAATCCTTCCTACTATTTGACTTGTTCTATAGTCTATTGTCCTAGTGTTTATTTTCCATTTTCTTCCCACTCTATTTATCATATCACCTTTGGGAGAACAAACATGTGACATCTCAGGTGCCAGTCACTTCTCAGAGATAAAAAGCATCTCTTTGCTCTTGCCATGATGACTCATCCCTCACTCATCTTTAAAGGGTTGTATTGCCCTTAATCCAAATCTGTTTAATCATTAGTTTGAAGTTGCTGTGGGCATTTGTGGCTTCTCTGATAACTCTGACTATAAGTTCTTTTTTTATATTAATCTCTGCTTCATTCTGCTCCTCTGATATAAAACTTTGAATTGCTCCCAGTTGGCAATGATAACCGTTTACAACCTCAGTTCAACCCATTTTTTCCAGTTTGATATCTTACTCCTCTATATGTTTTATGCTTCAATCAAACCTTTTGGTTTCTCCACTGCTTTTGCTTTTTCCTGCTTCTTTTCTTTGGCTTGCCCAGAAACATCCCCATCTCCCCACCGTAGATCCACAACTTGAAATTCTGTGTGCCCTTCCAAGCTTCCCTGTTCCCCTAACACTTTCTTGAAGGCTTCTCTGATTCCTCCAAATGGAAGTGATCTTTCCTTCCATTAGACACTCACAGTATGTTTTGGTACTCTCCAATATATTTGGACTATAATTTCTATTAAAGGCATCTGGTCTTAAGTTCTCTTAGACTGTGAGCTAGCTTTATAGTTGGGGCCACATTTTGCTCACCTTTCTTTTTCTTTCACTACCTTATACATTGCCTTATCCATGTAGGTAGGCAACCGATATCTATTGCCTGAATTGCTGAAATCAGCTCTCTTTCCCATTCCCTCTGTTGCCCTTCTAATTCAGAATCTCATCATCTCGTTGTTGTTGTTCAACTGTTTCAGTCTTGTCCAACTCCTCATGACCCCATTTGAGGTTTTCTTGGCAAAAATACTTGGCCATTTCCTTCTCCAGTTCATCTTTCAGATGAGTTATTGAGGTAAATAAGGTTAAGTGACATGCCCAGGATCACACAGCTAGTATGTCTCAAATCATTATCTTAACTGATCTGTTTTTTTTTTTTTTGCATCCTACAATACCTCTACTAGGATAATTTTCTCAAAGTCCTATTTTTATTGTTTCCTGCTTAAAAACTTTTAATAGCTTTCCATTAGCTGCAGGGTCAAGGTCAAGGCATCTAAGGTTTCCCTGAAGACCGACTCTATTCTACCTTATTAGCTGTATGTTTGGGAGGGAAGACAGGATCATAGAATTAGAAATAGAAAGGATATTGATAGGACATCTAGTACAACCTCCTTAATTTAGAGACAAGGAAACTGAGAAACAGATAAATGATTCTCCCAAGATCAAACATAGTAAATGGCAAGAGTCAGAATTTGAACATAGATCTTTTGCAATGCAACATCCTTTCCACACTTCCCATACAGATCTCCTCATGCTTTAAAGCTTGAAAAGTGAGTTACATATATTCTCATTTGATTCTCACAATGAGCATGAGATAAAAATTATGGGCATTTTTTCATCCTTATTTTTTTGTTTGATTATTATTCAGTTTCATCTGACTATTTAGTTTTTCTTGGCAGATACTGGAGTGGTTTGGCATTTCCTTCTCTAGCTCATTTTACAGATGAGGAAACTGAGGCAAGCCGGACTAAGTGACTTGCCTAGAATCACATAGCTAGTGAGTGTCTGAAGCCAGATTTGAACTCAGGAAGACAAATCTTCCTGACTCCAAACTTAGCACTCTATCCACTGCACCATCTAGCTCTATCCACTGCACCATCTAGCTCCTCTCCCTCTCTCTCTCTCTCTCTCTCCCTCCCTCTCTCTCTCTCTCTCCCTCTCTCTCTCTTTCTCTCTCTCTCTCTCTCTCTTTCTCTTTCTCTCTTCCATTTTTACATCACTATTTTATAGAAGGGGAGATTCTTCCCTTCTCTTAACACTTGATCACTGCCTTATATTTTGAGTTAGTTTGTAAGTATATTACTTCTTTCAGTTAATCTTACTTGATTCCAGTAAACTGCTTGAGGGCAGACCTTTTTATTTTTTTCTTTAGTATTTCCCTGAGGCTCCCACAATATCCTGTATAGAATAAAGTTGGATAAATGATTGTTGATTTAATATCTTTGGAATACACATAGAATTTCCTTTTCTTTTCCTGTTCCAATCCCCAAATGTACCAATCTTTGATTTATAATGGATACATATATTATTATCTTATGATACACCAAGTTGACATTTTTATCATCCTATTTTTCTGCCTTCTACACATTGGTGTTACTGGTTTAGATTTTCATCATCATCATGTTTCACATTTATGTAGCCCCTTTTATAAATTATCTCATTTGTTCCTTGTAACCACCCTGCTATTATTATTGTTATTTCCATTTGACACATAAGGAAATGGAGGCCCAGAGAAATGCTGGTTTTTCGAGTCAGAGAATCCTACACTGGAATCTCAATGCTGCCACTAACTCTTTGAGCCTCGTTGGGCCCTTTGCTTCAATTCTCTGGGCCTTGAAAGAGAAGGTCTCCTTATCTTTAAAATGGAGAGTTTGGACCATGTGAACTCCCAGCTGTAGAGTTATAATCCAGTGATTGCCTTTGCAGCAGATAGGTGTTCTTTGAAGACCTCCAATGAAGGAGAATCCATGACTTCTTGAATCAGCCTATTCTACTTTGTAGGAGCTATCGTTGCTAGGAGATTTTCCCTGTGCTCAAACTTGAATCTTCCCCTTTGCAACTCTATTCCTCCCATGGGGCCAAGTAGAATAAGTCTAACCCTTTTTTCAATCGGCAGCTAAATAGTATAGTGGATAGAGTACCTGTAGTCTGGAACATCTGAGTTCAAATCTGAACTCAGACACTTAAGTCACTTAACCTTCTTTGCCTTAGTTCTTCATCTATAAAATAAGATAGAGAAAGAAATGGCAAAAAACAAAAAAAACTACAGTCAAATGTAACTGAACAACAACTCTTTCATATGATGGACTTTTAAGTACTTGAAGACGGATAATTTGTCCCAAAGTCCTAGTTGTAGGGGACATGATAATGGACCAAGACTCATTTTTTTGATAAATATTTCCATTTTTCTTTGACATCATCTATGTTTCCCAAATGGATGTCTCCCTCCTTTCTTTGTTTATACCAAAGAATAAAAAATAGTTGGGTAAACTAACCAACATAGTTCAAAAGTCAACAATGCATTCTGTGTTTTACATTCACAGTTGTCCACTTGTATATATAAGAAGCAAGTATGACCTTTTATATCTCTTCTTTGTTGGGGTGGGGAGAGACAAGGGATGTATTCTTTATTTAATATATAGCTCCTAGCTCTAGACCTGGGAGAGATCCAAGAACCCATCCTACTCACTGTATAAATAAGGAGCAGGTAAAATGTGAGGCCTAAGGTCACCAAGCTAGTAAGCATCAGGGGCAGGGATGCTCAGTTATGCTCATTTGCCTTGCTGTAGGAAGCATGTTCCTGTTATCTCACAGATGAGACTGTCTGCAATGGTTTGCCATAATGTCTCCGTAAACACTCTCCGTATTCTGTCGCAAGTTAATTTCCCCAGAAAATTCAATAAAAAGTTGTTAGCAATAATGAAAGATGAATAAGCTCAGATGTGTGACCAAGGGAAGCCTGGCTTGATCTTCAGACACAACAGCCTTGGAAATGTAATTAAAGAACAATCTGCAGTGAACAGGGGAGGAATGGAGAAAGACCTTCTTTCCCGAATCTTATTCTTATCCCTTTCCAGTTCTGGCTTATGATCAGTTGTGTTGGATTCATTTCACTCAAAGTTTAACTACTTAGCAAGTATTTGAAACACCTGAACCTAGAGAGGTCATTTATCTAATCAAGCCATAGTTAGAATGATTAAAAAAAAGCCTTAATAATTTCTTTTTCCAATTTAAAAGCCCTACACTCAAATCTACTCCTTGCCAGGGGCCCATTTTCCCTTTGCTAGGCACTCTTTGATTATTAATGGGAATGGAAATCATTCATACATCATGGGGATGAATAGACTACAAATGTCTTTTTTTTTTGCTTTGGTAATAAAAATTTCCTTGATTGTCAGGAGACAGACATATACCTTTAGGAAATCAAGTCTTCTCAGGTTAATTCCAGTTAAAAAGCCTCAGAAATTTTCCTTGCAAGTGTTTTGACAGAGAGTGTGCTGGAGAGCTAGAAACTTATTCCTGGGTATTTTGACTGTCACCCTTTGGAAAGAGTGTTCTCAAGAGAGATCTGAACTTCTCACTCTCACCCTCTTATACCCAATCTCAAAGATTAGCGAGAAATAAAACATTTAGGGATAAATGAGAAAATAGCTCAAATGAGAAAATAGTTTTCAAGTAAAAACAACTGGAACTGGAGCAAAATATAATCCCAAACTTTTGTTTGGGGGCAGATAGGTGGTGCTGCAATGGATAGAGTGCTGGGTGTGGAGCCAAGAAAACTCATCTTCCTGAATTGATCAGCTTCAGTCATTTACTAGCTGTATGATCCTGGGCAAGTCACTTAACTCTGCTTCAGATTAACTGGAGGAAGAAATGGCAAATCACCCTATATCTCTGCCAAAAAAAATCCCAGATGGAGTCACAAAGGGTCAGACATAACTGAAGTGACTGAACAACAACAAAAAAAGCGTTTTCTTTAAGATTTGCAAAGTATTTTCTTTGTCTATTTATCTCTTTTGATCTCTACCCTTGTTTTACAAACTGGGAAACTGAGGCTAAATTTAAGTGAGTTTCC
The DNA here is from genome assembly GCA_023553655.1 of Myrmecobius fasciatus. NCBI lineage: Eukaryota > Metazoa > Chordata > Mammalia > Dasyuromorphia > Myrmecobiidae > Myrmecobius > Myrmecobius fasciatus. Next base: position 11,943 of record JAJPUD010014329.1, on the reverse strand, counting down.
CAAAATCATACAGTATCTTTTTTTACTGTAAAATGGGGGTGAACTCCAAGACCAGCACTTTTAACCTTCAATTTATATTCTTTATCTCAGATGTACATAATTATTTACATGTTGTCCTCCTAATTTAGAATGAGAGCATTTTGAGGGGAGAGACAGTTTTTGCCATTGTAGACAAAGGATTTGCATCTTTGACATTTAGGGTAATGTCTGGTCCATAGTAACCTCCTAATAAATGCTTTTTAACTTGATCCTATCCACTCCCTACTCAACTGCCATCCAATCATAAGAAAGTACACCAAATTAAAAAGGTTATTTTATTAGTACATGCGCACACCCACAGCCCATCTGAATTTTAAGGTTATTCATTATAAAAAATGAGGGAGAAAGAAATCAAGCTCTCTTTTTTTCCCCATCTTCTTTCACTACTAGTAGTGGCTGTATTGTATTCTGGCTACCAGAGACTCTTCCTGTTTTGAAATCAGTTGAACTTACAATCCATTTGCTCTCTCATTTCCTCAACATAAAAAACCCAGAAGCTTGGGGCAGACACAGGAAATGCTTACATTTTTCTGGTTAAAAGTACTTGTTCCTGAAGAAGAGATAAGAAAACATTCCCTCTTTGTAGAGGTGAGAGTTTCTGGGTGTGGACCTGTCAGACTGTGTTGACGGATCCAATAGCTTTAATAAACTGTTATTTATTTGTTTTTTAATTCTTTGCTATGAGGGATTATTGGTTAAGTAATGAAAGAATATATTGGAAAGGAAGGTGATGTCAAAATAAAAAATATTGATGTGATTTTAAAGTACTTGAATTCATATTTAGCATGATCCTTGAGCTAATCAGGTTGTCTGTGGATATTTAATTGGGGGTGAATACAGATTTTGGGGGGTTGAGGAAAAACCACATATAAATTTCCATTGTTATAGGGGGAAGTGATGATGCTACCACCTGGTGGCCAAATTGTGGCCCTTTTTCATGGAAAGTTTCATGGAAAGGAGGGATATATGTGGGGATGACACGATGTGATTTAGCCAAAGGAAAAAGAGTTTGCTTTTAATTTGTAATGTATGTAAATAAGATAGCAGAAAATGCTTGCTCATAGTCAACCTGGAGAATCAGAGGATCAAAGATCCAGAATTGGAAAGGTCCTTGAAGCTTGTGATCATCTGGTCTACCTCCCTTTCTCCCCTCTACTGCTCCCCATTTCACACAGGAGGAAACTGAGTCCCGAAGAGGTACAGAGCCAGAATTCTAACTCAAGGTCTTTCCTGTTTATCTTTCCTACTACTGAATAAGGTTTATCAACCTTTTGTGCTGAAAAAATTTAAACCAAGAAACCAGGCAAAATGTTTTTTTTTTTCCTTCTTCTGCATATAGTAGTTAAAATTTCTGTCTTAAAATAAAATATGTATAGTCTTTCTGATTTTAAGATATCCTTGACAATACAAAAGGAGCAAGGCTGTCTCATGAATCACTACCTAACAGCCTGAAACAAAAACACAAAGGGGAGTGTGAACTTTTCCCATCATCTTAATGGGATGCTAATGTCGAAGGAAGTCTAATTATCAGGGATAGAGAGACACATGAAAATGCAGCAAAATCTAGGGAAATTTTGATTCTGCCCAGGCTCGGGATGCAATGTTCTGTTTGTAGACAGATGATATGGAGATATTGCTCCAGCTCTGGACCCGGCACCAGGTCTAAGCTATCCCAAGGCAAGTGAAAGCTTGATCCAAGGAAAGTCTTTCTGACAAAGTGGCCCTAAAGCGAGGTTTGCTGCTTCTGGGAGGGGGTGAGTCCCTATCACTGGGGGTCCTTTTGGATATGGTTGAGAGGGATGCTGCATATGACAGATGTGCCTTCCAGCTCTGAGGTTCTGTATGTCTATGTAACCAGAGTCTACATCAGTCCCTCAGTGGTCCTACCTTCTGGACAAAGGCTCAGCTACCAAGAGTAAAAGAATATCTGCCAGAATCAGGAGGAGGCTCAGGAAGATGAGGCAAACAATGCAGCAAGCCATTAGCCAGTCAATAAACATTAATTAAGTGCCTTTTAAATAATAAACAACAAACATTTCTTATTTACCAGGCACTATACTGAGAATTGGGGACACAAAGAAAAGCAAAAAATCTGTGCTCTTGGGGAGATTTTACAGCATATAAATAGACAAGCAAATCAATAATAATTTTGGTTGGTCTTCTGACTCAAATTTCTCTCCACTCAACTGACAAAAAATAATTTCCTTAAAACCCAGGTCTGGACATTTTATTCCAAAGTCAGATATGAAATACTCTGACTTTCCTTCCCACATTTCTAGCCTTCTTTATTCTTGGCATATAGTAGGTGCTAAATAAATGCTTATTTCCCCCTTTCCTCCACTTTTCCTCTATGTAGTCTGTGGATCAACCACAATGGTCTTCTTGGTGTTCCTTGAATATGATATTCCATCTTTGGCTGGTGAGGAGGGAAAACATTCCAAGGACATGGAGCCAAAGATGAGAGAGTCCTAAAGTGTTTATGTGTCAGACCAGATTTGAACTCTGTTCTTGCTGCTTCTATGGCCAATCCTGTATTCATTATACCACACAACTCTCTAGAAGAAGCTAGGGAATGGGAAATTTATTTTGGGCCTGTGCAATGTTTAGGAAAAAAGCAATTAGTCCAGTTTGACTGATAACCATAGTGTCAGAAACAGTCTGTCATCAATACCAAAGTGATGCACTTAAAAATTCTTATGCCCCCTTCACATACACAATTATGTGAATCCTGTTTTATTTCCAAAGTGCCCTGGAAATTTAGCACTCTCGTTGCCTGCCACAGTACTCTTCCCTCTCCATCCTCCTGATGAGATTCCACTCAATTTTTACCAGACTTTCTCCCAATGAATTTGGTTTTCATCAGTAATCACTACCAAAAGATGCTTGAATCAACTTAATCGGACTCAATTCCAATAGCTTAAGTGAAGGTAATATTCTCTTTTCATTCAATACCATTTAAAGAATTGACTTGGTAAGTTACTATATACAGGGAGGCTGGCCTTCAGGTAGGTCACAGAAATAGCATTTTGCTAATCTGGCTCCCATAAACATTGATTGATGGAAAAGTCTGTAACTCTATGGGTTCCATATGTATCTACATGAATATTCATGTGTTTTACAGATTCTTCCATTGATTAATATTTCTATTGATGTAATATGTATATATATCCAATATACATGTATGAATATATAGATATGAGTATTATATATGTAAATTCTCCCATATAACTAGTCTATATTCATTTGGAAATCAATCTTGTGACAGAGAACCTGGAATTTCAGTATTTACACAATGATAATGGTTGGGTTGGTTTGGATTGCCTTTGATCCAAACCCTAATATGCAGTTCTATGGAAAATCTATAAAACTTGCCTAATAGTATTTATGTGTGGGTGTGTATGTTCTATCATTCTATTTTTCTATCTATCATCTATCCATTTATGTATAACTATCTTTGTATATCTATCTTCCATCTATTCACCCATCTACTATCTGTCTATCCATCTACCACCATCTATCTATCCATCCATCAATTCATCCATCCATCCATCCATCCATCTATCTATCTATCAACCTAGCTACCTAGCTACCTACTTACTTCTTCATCTTGAATAGTAGATGAATTAAACTCAGAATTGAACAGAAGAAGGACAGTGGATTAGATTGTCTTTGAGAAATTACAAAATTCTTTTAAATGATCTCAGGCTTCTCTGAAATAGGAACCCATCTTTTTAATACCCATATTCTGCTATTGATGTTAGATGAAAATAATTATTACTCAGAGCTGATGAGGTACATGGTGGGAATGAATAGGCTGCCATAAACTATAGATAAGGAAGGATGGGGAAAAGGATTTCAGGAAAGACATGTAAGAATGGCATATATATATATATATATATATATATGTATATATATTAAGTGATGGGAGTAAGAGCTCCCATGTTTTGGTTTTCTACTGGTATTTATGGGATTCCAAAGAGAAAGAAGTAACTCTCCCACCTCTATCCACATGGGGGAATTTGGACAAGACTTTGCATATGGCGAGCAGGCGTGAATTGCTTTCAGTCTGCCTTGATGAAGGGGAATGCTGACTTTAGTGATTGATCAGATTGGAAAGAGGAGTGATTGATTAGTAGTAGAGATGAGGCGGGGCAGAGGAGAGAAGAGGAGATTAAAAAACAATCAGAGTTTGTGAACCAAGGAGATCAAAAGCTAATGGGAAAGCAAGCTGACAACAGGACAGGTCTTTGGGGATTAGCCTGTTAGCAGGAAATAACCCCAAACCAAGTCCCTGAACCTGTAAACCACTGTCCTTTGTACTTGGTAGCTCTAAGGCCTTTCTCTCAGATTAGATCATCTGTACAATGGAGTCCATGGCTCATCCAGTCCACTTAAAAACAGTGACCTGCCTCCTCATGCTCATCCTGAACTTCTACATGGACCTGCCATCCCTGCTGTCATTCCCATGTGTACAAGTTGTGCAATTTCATTCTGGCAAACTCTGCTTTTACTGCAGCTCAGTGGTCCATAATGGATGCAAATTGGTTAGTCCCTTTTCACCTCATTGGGTTTCACAGGCAGACTCCTTTTGCCTCATTGATTTTTGCTGCTCATTGAGACACAGTCGCCTCTTTGTTGGAGGCTGCTTCATTTCCTTTCGATTAATTTTTTTTTGTCCTCCCAGCAGCCTCAAATATTTGGTTATATCTTGTTTTTCATCTTCTTAAGTGTTATAGAGGGATTTTTCCTATTCTTTTGGGAGTCTCTTTCTCTTGCCCTTGAACCCTGTTGCTTTAGAATCTGCTGTTCAGATTTGACGGGACCTCCTGGCTGAAGAGATCATCTGGTATTTGCAAATGAAAAAACTGAGGTCCACTATATGATCCAGGACACAATTTCTAGTCAAGTTAGACCAGTGGAGCTAGAACTTAGGTCTCCTGATACTCAGTCTAGAATTCTTTTTGCTGCAACAAAAATAGATTTTTTTTTCAGGAAAATTCTGTTTTCCAACACTGTTGAGTCCTTACAGACTCAAATACCTGAAGTCCCACAATGAAGATAATGGAAGTCATGAAAATGGGAAGTTGTCCTTGTTGTTTCTCATTGTTTCACTTTTTAAAGTTTTAAATTTAAATTTAAATTAAATTACATTCTTGTTCATTTGGAGAGTAGAAAGAGTGATGGATTTGGAACAAGAATACCTCTGGATGAGGTCCATTTCTATCACTTCATAGTGATCTTGGACCAGTTGCTTCCCTCTCTGCAATTTGGTTTCTTCCTCTTTAAAAGGGAACAGGGAAATAGATAATCCTGAAGGTTCAACTCAGCTCTAATAGACTATAAATTTTTACATCACTTTACATTTCCTCTGTTTCTTTTGTTCTTCCATTTCTTAGGGAATCTTAGGGATTTTTTTTTTGTGGGATAAAATCAAGCTGGTCACTAGGGAGAAAGCCTGGGAAAGAGTGTTCCATATACTTGAAAGCAGTTGAAAGTTAATTCATGGAAAGTAGAAATTGGCTTGGTTATGACCCACAAAAGTTTGACTCTGGGACTGAGGAGAAAGATAGTGAATTGAGAAACTGTGCATGTGTGACTTGGCCATATCAGTCTAGTCTATAGAAAGGTAGGCTGGGGCCCAAATTCTAAAACGCACATGACTTCCTGAGAGAGAAAATAGAAAAATGATTTATATATTCAAAATCCATATAAATGGGATTATCTTACTATTTTTATTTTTAAATTTTGAACAAATTTGCAGGAGTATATTTTTACCATGACAAAGACCAGGGAGCTGAAATTCAACTCTCATCAAACTGCTCATCAAAAATAAAAAGTGATGGTCTTCTAAAAGGCAGCTTGGCCTAGTAGAGAGAGAAATAGATTTAAAATCCCAGAAGACCTGGGCTCAATCAACATTTGCTAGATGACTACTATGTTCCAGAAATTGTGCTAAGTCCAATTTCTAATAATTCCTAGCTAAATTACTTAACTTATCTTAATGTTAGTTTCCTTATTTGTAAAATTAGGGGATTTAACTCAAATCACTTCTTTGATCCCTTTCAATTCAATATCTATAAGGTATGGTCTTTAGAAAACAGACTTATTGCTTCAAGTATTTCTTTTTTGGATTTTTCATCTTCCTTGAGTAAGTCTCCAGTAAGAATACCATACTTGCACCTTAGTGAAAATCTGTTTAGAACATAAGGTCTCTCCTTGCTTGAGATATGCTTATAATTTCAGTTTTGAGGAAGGCTGATATCATGAGCTCAGGAGTTCTGTGCTACAGTGGGCTATGCTGGGTGGATATTCTCATTATATGTAGCATCAGTATGGTGATCTCTTGAGAGCAGGGGACTGTTGGGATACCCAAGGAGGGTCAAACTTGCTTACATTAGAAATTGAGCTCCTGTGATGTAACCCTGTAAGTAACCCCTAATCTGGGAAAAAGGAAAAACCCCAGTATTTCAAACAAACAAGTTAACAAATAGTAGAATAATAGGTAGGACTCTATGTGGGTCTTTGAAAGGATGGTTCATAATAAATTTGGGCAGTATTACTTTAAGCAAAAAGTTTAATGATTTATTTGTTATTATGAGTGGACTCTAGTGCATGTTTAATTATATTCTGATGGGGCTTGCACTTTTGGTATTTCCTAAAAAGCACAGATACTCTTTATCCTTACTGAGAATGGCAAGTTAACAAAATGGCTCCATCACATTCTATCTCATAATCCTGAACTGTGCTCTATCTAGCAAATGCCAACAGCAAATTAACTGCCCCTTTGCAGGTTTCAAGTCTGACTTATAATTAAGCACATTAACCTCATGAATCATCATTTGAGCAGCAAGTAAAATAATAACATTTGGGTTTTAAAGCTTTAAATGCCTACAGATCATGAAAAATACTGCACGAGCTTTGCTTTAGTGTATATTTCATTATAACATTTACTATTAGATATCCCACTTATGCATAGCCTCAGAATAGTTTCTGCTTTGTAGCAGCACAGATTTGAATAAGTAAACAAACAAGTGTTCTTGAAAACTTAACTCTTTAGGACACACAGCATCATCTCCTACATGGAGAATTCCTGAGGGGAGGATTGCAGTTCTTGATAGGGAAATTCTAATTCAGTTACTGTTCATATTGGAAGAACAGAACAGCTAGAGAAGCATTAAAAAGGATTACTTATGAACCATTCAACTCTACCACCCTTCCAAAGATAGTTTTTCCTCCAAAAACCTTATTTGGTCAAAAGTTAGTCCAGTTGATTTTTTCTCCACTGATCTTATGCTATGTTTTTCTATATGTTGAGGGGAACCAGTTTAGTTTTTTTAGTTTGTAGGCTCTGTCGAAGACCCTCTCTAGCCAGATAATCTATTACTTCCTTCCACATCCTCTATGGCAGAGTTGTCAAGTACATCACTCCCAAGCATGGGCTTAACCAGATTAAAATGTAATTGGGAAATATTTAACAAAATAGATTTAAAATATGGCACAACACAGATAATGTGAATTTGTGGTTTTCTAAGTCAATATATGGTCCACTTCTATTTGAGTCTGATACCACTGTTCTAAGGTAAACCCAACTTGCTTTCTTGTCATTCAACTTTTCTCTGTGATCTTGCAATGACTTTTCCTCCCTCCTCCTCATGGAAGGGGCTATCTCTGCACCTAGATCTATTTGCTGGAATCCCCAATTTCTTTCAAGACTCAAGATCAAGCTTCACCTTCTGCATAAGAACTTTCTTGATTCCTGTCTCCCATCTGCTTCTTGACTCAAGTTACTTGTATCTATTATTCTTTTATATGTTTATGTTGTTTCTGTTAGAATGTAAGCTCTATGAAGCGTTAGTTTGCTTAGTTTGTTTTTTTTGCAACTTCAGCACTTAGGACAGTGCCTAGCACATGCTGTTGTTTGGTAGTCTGATTCTGTCACCCCATTTGAGTGACAAAAAACCTGACTTAGTTTGTAATTCTTTATATTTTATTTTATGCATTTAAAAACAGTATTCAGAGAAGAGGCCCACAGGTTTCACCAGTCTAATTGTTAAAGGTTTTATAACACCAAAAAGTTATGAACCCCTGATTTAGTCTAACCCCCAACTCCCAAGAAGTTTAGTGATTTATCCAAAGTTACATGGATAGTAAGTGAGTGGCAGGTCAGGAATTCAATCTCTAGGTCTGTTCTACTATACAGCACTGTTCCCAATCACTTTGGTTCTCTCCCATAAGAACTATAAATTTAGAAGAAGAAAGGACCATTTAGTCCAATTTTCTCATTTTTTTAGATGAGGAGACTGAGGTTAGGGAGGTAAAATATTTTACTACAGGTCATACCAGTAGTAAATGATAGATCAATCTTCTGGACTCAAAACCAGGGCACATCCTCCTTAACAGGCACAAGGAAAACCCAAGCAGGTGTCAAAAAAGCCAACCAGGAAGAGATACAAAGAATCCTGACAATTACTCAACTAATTCGGTGCAAATATCACAAGAAGACCTTTCAAACATTTATGGCTTCCTAAATTATTATTATTAATTTTTTTTGCACCAGTAGTATCACTTTAATAATTTCCTTTGAATAGAGAACAAAACAAGTCTCAAGATTGAAAGAGAAATTGAGATAAAGGGAGTTGTCTCCAGATAGAAGGTTTGCATTTTTTATTTTTTTGGTGGACAACTTGTGATTCAAAATGAACAGAGCTTATCATGGAACACAAAGTGCAGAACAACTCTTTGAAACAGAAGAAGAGATACTATCTGTGTCCTGTTCCCCAATGCCAACCCATTTTTAATGGGGCAGAGACAATAGTGTGAGTTGAAGAAGGACTAGCCTCTATTAGTTGCTAAGTAGTATTGCTCCCTTGATTCTCTTTTGAGAGAATATACGCTCTTTGAGGGCAGAAGCTTTTCCCTTTTTGTCTTTATATCTCAAAGCTGCCGCTGATTGGTTGGCTGATTGATTATTATAGTGTGAATTTCTAAAGTGGCTTTTTTTTAATGAATGGCAAGAGAAAATATTGTCTGCATAAAAATAGGAATAAGCAGAAGATAATGTTAAGCTAAATTGAATTCTAAATGGAGGTAGAAAACTATAAGACTCCAGGTTCAGTATGAGATCCTTTTGCTCCTGAAGATATTTGGTCCTCTACAAGATCAAGCCTGGAACTCCTAGTCTGGGAACTTACATTTGCAATTTGCTTCATGTCTGTTCCCAAATCCTCACCCTGAGTTGCTTTGTTTGACTTATGTGATTTTTTTTTTAGATATGTAGAATCATGCTCATGAAATTCTAGGCTCAAAGAATTCCCACTCCAGCATGGCTGATAAGTACCATTCTTCATTTGCTTGGGGTTCTTAAGTGAGGAGAAACTCACTATCACAAGACAAACCCTTCCACTTTCATTATCACCAGAGTTAAGTCCTTCCACTTTGAAAAGCTGTAATCATTGGGAAACTTTTCTAAAGTAAACTTCTCTTTTTGCAACCAATGCTCTATGTTCTATGCCTAATGGGCAAACAGAACAAATCTAACCCTCATACACAAAAATCCTTCAAGGACTTGAAGATGGTGCCCCCTTTTAGCTTTTTCTTCTTAAGACTAAAGATCCCAAGTTCCTTCCATTTATCTTCATATCACATGGGCAGAAGGCCCTTCATCATTCTGTTTGCCTTCTGGATCCTCTCCAGTTTATTAATGTCCTTTCAATGTCATAGAGATATGGAAGAAGTCCTTCTGAAATCTGACTCTATTAAGCTGTCAAATGACACTCATAGAATGACAGTATCACAGAATTTGAGAATTGGAAAGGATTTTGGAATCTATCCAGTTTGACCAATCCACAACTAAAGAAATATGCCTTAGTAACATCCCTAATGAACGGTCATCCAGGCTTTGGTAAAGACTTTTAGTGAAAGGATCTTACTACCACCTAAGTATGTTAAAAATTAAAAAAAAAAGATTCCCCATTTTCATGTTCTTATAAAATATTTTTTAATACTTTCAAATGTTTTTGTAGTATCATAAAAAAGCAAAAACTTCACAGATCATCCAAATCCTTAGGTGTGTGCTTGAAAATTATAAATATACAATAACTACTAAGTATTAAGCATGAAGAGAAAACTCTTGGCCAAAAGCTATAAACCCAAGAATTTTATTTCATGACTTTTAATTCTGCTTTTAATTCTGATGTCATGAAGTTCATTTGCAAACAAACAGACTAAAGTAGGATCCTAAATCCTAAACAGGATCCAGATTGCATGTTGGACCTTGACCTTCTAAGGTCTAAATGTTAAGTTCAAGTAGGTGCTTTCCTCTGTGGGCAGGAAAGCTAAATGGCTTGCCTTAGGAAATGCAGGATGTTAGCAGCACAGCAGAGAACAGAATTCATAATTCCTGGGTTTCATTCCAATGCTCTAATTACCAGGCCCCCATTTCAGAGCCAAGTTATTTCACACTCTTGGGAAAATCTTATGCATTTCATTAATGTCTATCTAAGATTTATTTATTTATTTTTTTGTTACTAGGAAGGTAACTCTAGATGATTAACCATCTCTGTATATATAATAAAATCCCATTTACCCAAGAGTAAGACTTCTGGCAGCCTTATAACAATCTGGAGCACAGTCATGAACATACAAGTTGATGTAGAAAGTGTTTTCCACTAAAGGCTGTCACAAAGACCCTGAATTTTTATTTCTCAGATAATGAATGGATTTGCCTTCAGAGTCTCATCAAAACTTAAGACTGGTATATAAAATTAAGGTACCTAATTTAACGAGCTTGGTTATCTGGTTTTCTTCTATTCTTATTAGATTTAATCAAATAACATGGAAAGCAGAGGAAAGGGAAAAGGGTGAGGAGAGACAATTGCCAATGGGAGAGGTGGCTGTCTAAGTTTCATAATCAATTGCAATTCAATTTGGGGCTATGTAATATGGGACCATATTGCCCTATGAGACTCAGTAGCCACTGAGAAGACCTATCTCTGTTTTACAGCATGAAGGATAATTGAAAGCCTTGAAGCATTGAGAAAAAGTCCATTCTCTTCAGGGACTGCTGTTTAACTTTACAGATAAGCATGCAACACATTTTTGAAACACTTCCATCAAAAAATCATTAAAAAGAAAGTATTTTTTACAGTGGATGGGGTGGGGAAAATTTCAGTAATATGGAAAGTTATATCCCTGATGCTGCCAGATATATGGAAGACCATAAATTGATGTGACTATTAATCTCACCAAAAAAAAGAAAACCACAAAAATCCCAAGGATCTTGTGGGCTAGATAATTACTTTCTCAACTCCTACAGCTGGTTGCCTTTACATTTCAAAGAAAACTAATTGCAGACTCTGGGGAAGATACATAAAAAGCTGCTACTACTGCAGCCTCAGTTTTAAGATAAGTGACTGGAGCTTCCTGTACCTGAGATGGAATGTCAAAGGTAGCCTCCTTCCCTTAGGGGATCCTGTCCTTAGGTAGATCATGACCTTTAAAATGTTTAAATCTCAAGAGTAGCTCTCCTAAGGCCATTCTGGGCTTTTTTAAACTGAAAGCTTTTTTTTTTAATATATATTTTTTAAAATTGTAAATTCCCAAAGCATTTGGCAACTCTTGCTATGTGAAAATACTAGGTATTGAAGCTAACAAGGGTCTCAGGAATGGTCCCCAAACTTCATTGAAGCAAAATTGATGATTTCAAGTGATTAAGTGACTTTGGATTATAGGAACACAGGTCTAGATCAGGAAGGGGCTTGAGAACCTATCTAATCCAGCCTTATTTTTATAGATGAGGAGCCTGGGACTCAGTGAGAATTAGGTAGCTTGCCCCATAGAGAGTCAGGCTTTGAACCCCATTTGAACATTATCTGATGCAGAATGAGGCTGCCTATTATTAAAAAA
>JAJPUD010014328.1:0-31629 GCA_023553655.1 Myrmecobius fasciatus | reverse complement strand
TGGGGAGACTGGCCACTCCCCACTGACTCAGGGGAGACTGACACCCCATACACCCTCAAGAGACTAATACACCCTCCTCCTCCGGCCCGGGTGAGGCCCGGGTGAGAGTGACATGACACCCCTTCACACTGACATTCAGGAGACTGATTCTCCCACCCCGGTGAGTGACATCCCCCACTGACCCTCAGGAGACTAATATACCCCCCTCCTCTACTGATCCGTGGGAGACTGGCACTCCCCACTGACCCAGGAGAGAGTGACACCCCCCCTTCTTAAGAGTCTGAGTCCAGCACTCTGCACCTCCTCCCCTGCTCTGCATTTCTTTCCACCTCCCCAAAGCCCTAGGTTGATAGTCCCAAGCCCCAGGTTTTAGGCCCTGTTTAACCACCTGTGAAGTTCTGAGTGACCCTGCCTCTTCCCTTCCCCCAGCCTCTGAAGAAGGACTGGTGGCCCTGATTATTTCAGAGCTCCTGGTGGCCTGGGGCTGCTTCCTCCCAGCTCAAATCTGCCCAAAGCCATCCCATCTGGGGATGTGGTTCTGCCCCATTGGGTGGTTTTTGGTTCCCCAGCACTGGCCCCACCCCTCTTATGGGCACAGCTGTCCCGGTGGTCTCAGGAGGAAAGCCAAACGCCTCCCCACAGGAAAGGCCCAGTTTCCTTTTCAGACTCTTGAGGGGGCCCAGGGGTGTGACCATCTGCTGGTGGCTTTGGAGTCTTGGGCTCCTCCACCTCCCTGGGTGGGTGTTTCCCTGTTGATAAAAGAAGAGTTTGGGACAACTTTGAAAGTCACTTTTTGCCCTAAATTCTTGTGATCTCATTAGGCAAAAGATGCAGCTTAGCCCTAGATCTGAAGCCAGACAGGGTTCTTAGCCTCTCAGGGATGCCTCCCCCTCCCACAACCCCAGACCCCCCATTGTTTTTCTCTAGAATTAGAGACAGGACCTCATTCTTATGGAGTCCCCTGAGCCTTTTCTTCTCTAGGCTAAATATCACCAGTCCCTTCAACTCATCCTTATCTGGAACTGACTTAGGACTCATCTGGATTCTGATCGATCTCCAGTGTGTCAGGGGCCTTCCTAACATCTGCTGCCCACATCTGAACATAGTCCTCCAGATATGTTCTTACCAGGGCAGAATACTAATGGCAGAACTCCCACCTCCTCGGTCCCCAAAGCTAGGTCTCCCTGAATGTAGATGGCGAGCACGGCGGATAGGTTGTTATAGTGAGCTTGTAGGCTCCTGAAGCTCACAGGTGTTCTTCAGCTGAACCTCCCCTTCCCCATACGATACTTATGAAGCGGACCTCTTGAATCCAGGTGTCAGACTTCATGTTCACCAAATTTCCTCTATCCTACTCAGTATGCAGCCTCTGATGATCTTCATGGGTCCCAACCATCTTCTATAACAGTGGTTCTCAAACTTTTGTCCTCAGGATCTTTATACTATTAAAAATGATTAAGAATCTGTCCAAAGAGCTTTTGTTTATGTGGGTATTTCTAGATATCATATTAGAAATAAAAACTAATTTTGAATGTGTAGACACTTTGAAAGAGTATCAGACACCCTCCGGATTCTCTGGAGCACATTTTGAAAACCACAGATTTCAAAATGATGAGTGTGAATTCAATGCCTTTATTCAAATAACGGATGAAAAGCCAGTTGCAGCTCTTTAGAGTTGATATGCAACCAGTCTGCAAGCATTTAGTAATCACTTACTATATGCCAAGCACTGGGGATATAAAGAAAGAAAGAAACCATCTCTACTCATGTGGGGGAGGCAAGTCAACAAAGTGTCCCAAAATTCTTAATGCAGGTTTAAGCTTTAGTGGCTTAAAATATAAATTTATGGCATAAAGTTAATAATTATGTATCTACATACAAAGTATAAATATATGTAGAATATATATATATATAAAATATAAAGATATGCATAAAGTTAATAAATATGTATCTACATGCAAAGTATATAGATGCTTTATATACAAAATAGTTGTATTTACAATGAATTTACATTGTAGGAAGAAGAGATAAGAATGTAAATATATATAGCATATATACATATATATACATAGAATATACATATAAGTGTATATACAATGTAAATACACGGTAGCTTGGGAAGGAGGATAGGAACAATTGTGGAGTTTAGGAAAGGCTTCTTGCAGAAATGGTGCCCAAGGTGCGTCTTAAAGAAAGAGATGTACTCTGTGAGGTAGAGAGGAGTGGATGCTGGGCATGGAAAATGGCCAGCACAGAGGCAAAGAGATGGGGAGATGCCGTGTTAAATGAGAAGCTCGGTTTGGCTGGCTTGCAGAGGAGAGGAGAGGGAGGGCTGGCCAGTGAGGCTGGAAAGAGGCTGGAGCTAAAGGTAATCAGAAGCCACTGGAGTTGGCTGAGGAGAGGAGCCACTTTGTGGTTAAGGAACTTGAGTAGCTGTGTGTAGAATAGACAAATAGGGAGAGCCTAGAGTCAGAAAGACCAGTGAGGGGGGAATTGAAGTGATCTTGGTGAAGTGGTAAGGGCTCAAACTAAAGCTGTGTGACTGAAGAGAAAGGGCTAAGAGATGAGAGGCGGTGGAAAGGGCAAGATTTGGCACCTGACTGGATATATAGGATAATGTTAAGTGAGGGATTCAAGATAACATCAGTGTTACAAACAGACATATGACAGCATGTTTTCCAGTAGTTTGGAAGATAGGGAAAGTTCTTAGTTCAGTTTTAGACATGTGGAGTTTGAGATATCTCCGGGCCATCCAGTGTGAAATGTCCAGGCAGTTGGCGATGGGAGAATCAGACTCAGGGCTTGATATATAGAAGGAAACAGAATTATGAAATTGATGGCTGTTTTTTGTTTCCGGCCTTTCAACCTGTTCTGAACCTAACTAATTGCAGCACACTTTGTAGTTTATGCATTAGAAATGTTACCGAATACTTGGATGAAATCTAGGTAAAATATTGGACAGTGTTCTCCTGAATTTAACTTTGGGGAGTTGGAGGAATAGAATGAAGAGTTGTTTGCATACGGTTAAACACATGGGAGTTGCCAGGAAGGAAATGGCAAACCACTCCAGTGTCTTTGCCAAGAAAACCCCAAATGGAGGTCACAAAGTCAGACAGG
This sequence comes from Myrmecobius fasciatus, assembly GCA_023553655.1. Taxonomy (NCBI): domain Eukaryota; kingdom Metazoa; phylum Chordata; class Mammalia; order Dasyuromorphia; family Myrmecobiidae; genus Myrmecobius; species Myrmecobius fasciatus. Next base: position 28,512 of record JAJPUD010014328.1, on the reverse strand, counting down.
ACTGAAATGAGGCAATAATGACAAAGTTACCAAGAAAGAGTAGATAGAAAGAAAAGAGGAGGATCTAAGACCAAAGCTTATGGAACCGCTAGATTCAGAGGGCATGATGTGGATGAGAAGCCAAAAAAGTCAGTCAGTAAACATTTACTAAGCAACTACTGTGTGCCAGGCACTGTACTAAATCTTGGGGATACAAAGAAAGGCAAAAGACTCCTGGCCTTAAGGGGCTCACAATCTAGCAGGCTAGAGATAGGATAAATGGGAAATAATTAGTAGACAGAAGGCACCAGCAAGGAGGAGGAGCAGGAAAGGCTTCCTATAGAAGGTGAGATTTTAGCAAGGATTTGAAGAAGCCTGGGAAGTGAGGAGGGAGAGCATTCCAGGTCTGGGAGACAGCCAGAGAGAACACCCATATTCAGGGAATGGAGGGTCTTGTTCATGGAACAGTCAGGAGGCCGGCCCCTCTGGATTGTAGGGTATATGTTAGAGAGAAAAGGATTTTTTTGTTTTTGTTTGTTTTTGTTTGTTTGTTTGTTTTATTAAAGCATTTTATTTGTATAACATATGTATGGGTAGTTCCCCAGCATTGATCTTTACAAAGCTTTCCATTACAAATTTTACCCCCAGTCCCCTCCCCTCCCCTAGATGGCAGGAAATCCACTAAATGTTAATAATGTTGAAATACTTGACAAGTTGTGCAAGAAAAATCCTATTTACAAGAAAAAAGAAAAAGAAAATCAGAGAAAGGAAACAATGCAAGCAAACCTCAATAGAGAGCATGAAAATATTATGTTGTGGTCCATATTTCATATTCCTCTCTCTGGGTGTATATGGTCTTCTTCAGTGAACAATTGGAACTGGTTTGAGACAATTCTTTGTTGCAGAGAGCCATGTCCATCAGAGTTGATCATCATGTAATATTGTTGTTGCCATGTATAATGATCTCCTGGTTCTGCTCGTTTCACTCAGCATCAGTTCATGCAAGTCTCTCCAGGCCTCTCTGAAATCGTCCTGCTGGTCATTTCTCACAGAACAATAATATTCCCTAACATTCATATACCATAATTTATTCAGCCACTCTCCAATTGATGGGCATCCATTCAGTTTCCAGTTTCTAGCCACTACAAAAAGGGCTGCCACAAATATTCTTGCACATGTGGGGCCCTTTCCCTCCTCTAAGATCTCTTTGGGATATAGGCCCAGTAGAAACACTGCTGGGTCAAAGGGTATGCACAGTTTGATGACTTTTTGGGCATAGCTCCAAATTACTTGGAGAGCAAAGTTTTGAGAAGATTGGAGAGGTAGGAGGGGCTGACCTTAGAAAGGCCTTGAATGCCAAACAGAGCATTTTGTATTTGATCCTGGAGGGGAGAGGAGCTCCGTTGAAGAGGTGACCACTTTCCCTGCCAAGACCAGTCTCACCCCCTCTCATCTCATTCCCCCCACTGACATCCCCTCTTTAATCTTCATTCTGTCCATGTTTCCCTGCTCCTTCCCGGTGTCAGAATTGAAGTCCGGACAGGCTCAATCTCTAAGCTAGGAATCACCGGAGCTGCATAAAGCAGGTTGGAAGCAGAAGTGCCAGGAAACAAGTAGTGGTTTAATTAATTACTCTCAGTGTGGGGAATCGCTCTTGCAGACCTTTTGAGGTTCACCCGGAGACAGCTTGCTCCTGTTGGATGAAGACATAGCTTATACACATAAATCAGAAGGGAAGGGGGATGACAGTCCAATCATTTTCCAGGCCCTGAATGGTTCCCCACAACTAGCCCACAAGGGCAGGACAATAGGGGTGTTCTTGAGTGAGTCCTGTGGAAACAGTTCTCAAGTGATTGTTCAGAATCGCGTGGTTGCTGCTTGGTGAGGCACAAGAAATGACTTGAACAGGTTCTTGCAGTCTTTGATTTATTTCATTTAACATACACAGGAGAGTATTGTCAAAAACTGACCAGGGGGCAGCTGGATGGCAAAGTGGATAGAGCACCGGCTCTGGAGACAGGAGGATCTGCGTTCAAATGGGGCCTCAGACACTTAACAATTCCTAGCTGTGTGACCCTGAGCAAATCATTTCATCCCAATAACCTCGTCAAAAAAAAAAAATTGATTGATCATTTCAAGCTGTTTTGGGGAACTGATGCCTAAGTTAGAATCTGCTGGGAAAACAGTAGCTCTGAATAATTTATTAGTATATTCATTACACATATTATAATATATAATATTATATAATTTGTATATTGTACATGTGTAATATGTAATATTATAATATATATATATTAATTTAAAACCCTTAATTTCCGTCACACTGGTTACTTGCAAATATTTACTCAAGTCTTCTCCCTCTTCAAAGCCCTTCATAGATCAGACTCTCCCTGCTATTGGCTACTGTATAGCTCTCTTCACGTTCTAAGCTAAACTCTCTGAAAAACTGGTCCACCCTGGGCACTTCCACTGCCTGTCTCCTCTTTTACTCTCTCTTAACTCTTCCATAACCATGGCCAGCCTCCTCATTCACCTGCAGCATCTCTCTCCAAACTTCCCAGTGATCTCTTCCTTCCCAAATCTAATGGTCTCTTCTTGGTCCTTATTCTTTCTGATTTCCCTGAGGGTGCTGACCCTGCTTACCACCTTCTTCTTGAGAAATCTGCCCTTTCAGTTTTCTCTTACTAACTCTCCGTCTAACTCCTCAGTCTCCTGTGCTGGATTTTTGTCCATTGAATGTTGGTATACCCCAATCTTTTTCTCTCCAGACTCTCTCTTGCTGATCTCAGGGTAAAGGAATGATCATTCTGTGGCTCCCGGATGTATACCCTAGTCTATCTCCTGGCCTCTGGTCCTATATCCTCAGCATTTTGAGCTGGACAGCCTAAAGGCATCGCAAACTCAGCTTAGCTGAAATAGAATTCATTACTTTTCCCTAAAACCCATGTTCTTCTGCTATTGTCAAGGTCACCACCATTCTTCTGTTGACTCAAATTTGCAAACTTGGCGTCACTCTCAGCTTCTGATTCTTCCTCACGCCATTAATGTGTTTAAAGTCCAAATCTTGTCCGTCTCCACAATATCTCTCCCATATGCCCCCTTCTTTGCACTCACAACAGCCAACATCCTGGTCCACCTCTCACCTCCTCACCTCTCACCTATTCTATTGCAATAGAATTCTCACTGGTCTCCCTGGTCTCCCTGGCTCCTCTCTAACCCACCCTCCATTCTGTTGCTAAAGGAAGTTTCCCAAATTGTAGCTCTGACCACGACATCCCTGACCCCTACCATAACCTCTAGTGCTTCCCTATTATCTCTAGGACTGAAGATGGCCTCCTGTGGCATTTAAAGCCTTTTGCCCTTGGCTCAGACCTACCATTCTAGCTTTCTTCTACATTGCTCCCTTCCATGGCTTCTGAGATCCTGTGTTCTGTCCTTGCCCCCAAAACTCTCCCTCCTCATCTTCACCTCCCAGAATTCCTGATTCATTCCTGATGCCCCCAGCTGCTGGTGCCCTTTCCCCTAAGGGTACTCCATACCTATTGCCTCTTTTTTCTGGTGTCATCATCTCTAAGCTGCCAAGCAGCTGTTTACTGTTCAGATTATTCAGCTATACTTCCTTCCCCAAAGGACCTCAGATTTGTTCCTTAATCCTGCTTCTTTCCTTACTGGTCTCTTGATATTCCTTAATTCCTTGCTTGTTCCTTCCCTGAAAAGTTAACTAGGTGGTATCTCAAGCTCTTTCCCACTGTGTTAATTATATAATTAATCAAACAACAATTGACAGTTGTTTCTCTCTCCCTTCTACTTCCCTCTCTCATTAAACTGAAGAAAGAGGAAGGAAGAAACACGGGAGAAAGAAAAAAAGAACAAGAGAAAAAGCAAAAGCATAGCAACAAAGCCAAATGAAGCTGACTCCCTCACTGATGTTTCTGAAAATTATATGTTTCATTTTGCATTTGAATCTATCTCTTCTCTGAAAATATATGTTTCATTTTGCATTTGAATCCATCTCTTCTCTGTCAGGATGTGGATAGCTGCTTCATTGTAGCAATTGTTTTCCTGCATCACTTTGCATCAGTTCATACAAGTCTCTCAGGTTTCTCTGAAACTGTCCATTTTGCCATTTCTTAAGGCACAGTAATTGCATTACATTCACATGATATAATTGATTTTACTTTTCCCCAATAAGTGGGCACCCCTTTGCTTTCCAGTTTTTTGCCATTATAAAAGGAGCTGCTACAGCTATTAGTGTACATATGGATCCTTTCCTTCTCTCATATTAATGGGTGATAGGCCTAGTATTGATATAGTTGGGTCAAGCAGTATGCAGTTTAGTCACTATAAAAGGAGCTGCTACAGCTATTAGTATACATATGGATCCTTTCCCTCTCTCATATTAATGGGTGATAAGCCTAATATTGGTATAGTTGGGTCAAGCAGTATGCAGTTTAGTCACTATAAAAGGAGCTGCTACAGCTATTAGTATACATATGGAGCCTTTCCCTCTCTCATATTAATGGGTGATAAGCCTAATATTGGTATAGTTGGGTCAAGCAGTATGCAGTTTAGTCACTATAAAAGGAGCTGCTACAGCTATTAGTGTACATATGGATCTTTTCCTTCTCTCATATTAATGGGTGATAGACCTAGTATTGGTATAGTTGGGTCAAGGAGCATGCAGAGTTTAGTTACCCTTTTGGGGGCAGAGTCCCAAATTCTAGTTCTAATGCTCTCAAGTTCTAAGATTCTAACATTCCCAGCAGCTCAGATCTGTGATTCATGGGTTTTTATCATTCTAAAATTCTGTTATTCTTTGGGGAGAAAATTATTTGTATTATGAAATTAATAGACACGAGCATTTTCATATACAAAGAGCAAAAAAAAAAGATTGTACGTGAAATATGTCTGTTATATTTAGCTCAGCATATGGTGTGGGTGTGTGCACCAATTCAGCACCTTACTCCAGAGCTGCCCTACCTGTCTCTTTGGTTGTCATTCTTCATTCTCGAAGAGGACCAAAATGGCATCGTTATGCTAGAGTCGAGTTACACTGTGTCCAACTGTTGTTGATCAGACCACTATGATCTTGAGATGCTCTGCCACAAGTTGTTCACAAATGGTCCCAATGAACATTGGAGTGGCTTCTCTAACTTAATGCATCTTGAGTTTCTTCTGAGCTAACTCAATTCTGCTTTGTTCATAGAGCACAGCCCCTTCTCTGAAGAGGGCACTCCAGGCTGGGTGGTCCATGGGTCCTCCCATGTCACATTAATGATTCTAAAGTTCTTGAGAGACCTTGAGAGTGTCCCTGTATCACTTTTTCTGACCACCTTGTGAGTGCTTTACCTATCTCATTCTCATTCTGAATTGCCTTCTGTTCTCTGTCCATTAAAAAAAAAAAACCTTTTACTAATGATCTTTTGGGGGGCTTTTGGGAACTGACCTTCCTTTCCCCCACCTCTGACCCCAAAATGACCTTCTTTGCAGCCAAATATAATAAGCTAATCAACATATATACTATGTGCCAGGCTCTTTATACAAAGAAAGGCAAAAATAGGGTCTCTGCTCATAATTTAATCAGGTGAGATCACAACTCTGTACAGACAAGACCCAGAAAGGCCACCTGTAGAAAGAGGGATGTGAGTTGAATCTTGAAGGAAGCTTGAAGGGATGGGGAGTTGGAGAGAGCAGTCCAGATGTGGGGAAGAGCCAGTGGAAAGCTATCAGATCAGAAAAAGAAGTCCACACGCCAGGAGTGATGGGAAGAGTCACGGCCAGTCATTGATTGACTCTTAAGTCCTTCCCTGGGATTGATTTGACGTGAGCTCTTAAGTTCTTCCTTGGGGTTCTCCTTTACCATGTGGTAGTTTAAATCCGTGTCACGGCCAGACTCGGCTGGCTCTGGAACTGTATCCCAGTCCTACAAATCTCAGGTTTCTCTGCAGCCATCCCTCCCTTGTTTTCCTCATGACACTATAATATTCCTTTACATCCTCGGCTCTTTGTTTGGCCATCCCCTGGATGAGACACGCCACCTAATTCTCAGGCTGCTTTTCTTGTGAGCTTCTGCACTAGGGATCCTTTCTCTCCATCCTTCATTTCCTGTAAAGAAATGCCCTACAGCCCTTTTTGTAGTGGCTAGAAACTGGAAATTGAATAGATGCCCTTCAATTGGAGAATGGCTGAATAAATTATGGTATATGAATATTGTGGAATATTATTGTTCTGTAAGAAATGACCAGCAAGATGATTTCAGAGAGGCCTGGAGAGACTTACATGAACTGATGCTGAGTGAAATGAGCAGAACCAGGAGAACATTATACACGGCAACAACAGTACTATATGACGATCAATTCTGATGGACATGGCTCTCTTCAACAATGAAATGTTTCAAACCACCTCCAATTGTTCACTGAAGAAAGCCATATACACCCAGAGAGAGGGATGCGAAATGTGGACCACAACATAACATTCTCATACTCCTTGATTGATGTTTGCTTACATTGTGTTTCCTTTATCTGATATATCATTTGTGTAGACAAGATTTTTCTTGCACAACAATGACAAGTTTGGAAATATGTATACATATATTCGATTTGCCAATATTTTAACATAATTAACATGTAGTGGATATCCTGCCATCTAGGGAAGGGGTGGAGAAGTTGGGGGGGAAAATTTGTAACGGAAAGCTATGTAAGGGTTATTGTTGAAGAATTACCCACACATATGTTATGCAAATAAAATAAAATTAAAAAAAAATACCTGGCAAAAAAAAAAAAAAAAAGAAATGCCCTAGTCATCTGGGGTTCTTCGTGTCCCAGCATTTCCTGATTCAAGCTTCCTCGGACTCCCAAGGTTCTGGGTCCAACATTCTTCACCTCCTAACGTTCTGAGGGTCTGTGAGGCTTCGGACTATGGGGACCATTTGGTCAGTGCAGGCGGAGGGCGAGGATGGGGCGGGGGCCGAGGGGCTGGCTCCCAGGTCTGGTTGTTCTCTTTCCAGGCCCAGTCCTGGCCAGCCCGAAGCCTGCCTGAAGTCCACCTTAGGGCCCTGTTAGAACAAGTGGACCCCCAACGCCTCTGGGCCAAGTACCTTCAGCCCTTCCTGGTTGAAAGGACACCAGGTAGTCCTGGGAATCTGAAGGTCCGACAGGTAAGGAAGGAGAGGGCCTGGGGGAAGGGGGAGGGCTGGAAATCTGAACTGCCCTAGCTCTTTCCCAGACCCACAGACAGGCAGGAGCCATCCTGGACTTCCCAGCTCACCCTCCTCTCCCCATCTATTGGAGAAACTGAGTGTCCTTACCATACCTCCCCTCCTCCTCAGTTCTTCCTTGCCCTTTATCTACTCACAGTATAGGGGTGTCTAGAACCTCCTGGTTTTCTAGATTTCTGGACAGGACCCAGACATCTGACCTACTAGGGCCCCCCTCCCCAACTCATAGCCAGGGTTAGGCATCTGGTCCACTAGATCCCCATCCCAGACTCATCATAGTCAGAACCCAGGCCTCTGTCCTGCTAGGCCACCCTCCCCGATCCATCATAGCCAGGGCCTAGGCTTCTGGCCCTCCAAGCCCCTGTCCTGTACCCACAGTTCCTGGAGGATGAGCTCCGGGCTCTAGGTGCTGGCTGGCACGTGGAGGTGGACGCCTTCTCAGCCCCGACACCACTAGGGCCTGTGGCCTTCGCCAATGTGATGGCCACACTGTCCCCAGAAGCCCCCCGCCGCTTGACCCTGGCTTGCCACTTGGACTCCAAGCTCTTCCCCTCAGGTGCACCCCCGTTCCTGGGTGCCACAGACTCTGCTCTACCCTGTGCTCTGCTTCTTGAGCTTGCTTGCGCCCTTGACCGGCAGCTTGGCCACTCCAAGAACCAGGTAATGAGACCGAGGGATCAGTGTGGGGGGAAAGAGTGAGGGATGTGCCTCCAGAATTTTCCAGAACTGCTAAAGCTTGGTTTGGGGGGAGTAGAAAGGAAAGGGGGACCTCTGCCTCCTTCCTGTTCCTGAAGGTTCTTCACCTTCTCTTCCCAGGGTGCTCCTGTGACCCTTCAGCTCCTTTTCCTCGATGGGGAAGAGGCCTTGAAGGAATGGGGGCCAGAGGACTCTCTGTATGGGGCCCGCCACTTGGCCCAGCGCATGGAGCAGACCCCCCATGGCACTGGCACCTCAGAGATTCAGGCGATTGTGAGTGCCCAACAGGTGCATGGGAGCCCCAGGCCCGATCCCTCCTCCCAGCCTCGGGCTGCCTGGCAGACTTCCATCTGCCTTTTTGTACCCCATCCTCCAGGGCTCACCCGGCTTCTCTCTCTCTGTCTCTGTGCTCAGGAATTGTTTGTCCTCCTGGACCTGCTGGGAGCCCCTGACCCCATCATTAAGAGTCACTTCTCCAACACAGCCCCCTGGTTCAAGCGGCTTAGCTCGATAGGTAATGGGGGGCAGGGGGAGGAGGGAAGCAATCCCGCCCTGAGGAGGGCCTCTCTCTGACCCCCTCCTCCTCCTCCTCCTCCTCCTCCTCCTCCCTGCTGCTGCAGAGAAGCGGCTTCACCAGCTGGGGCTTCTGGCTTCCCATCCTCGGGAGGTGATGTATTTCCAGCAAGGCCCTCCCTATGGAGCTGTGGACGACGATCACATCCCGTTCCTGCGAAGAGGTGGGTACGAGTGCCCACCACCCCGGCCCGTGCACAGGGGCGGCTTCTGGCCGGGTCCGACTGGGCAGGCGATCTCACGGCCCTCCGCTGTCTTTGCCTCCGCAGGCGTGCCCGTTCTGCACCTCATCCCCACCCCCTTCCCCGCCGTCTGGCACACGCCCGCTGACACTGAAGCCAATCTGCATCCGCCCACAGTGCACAACCTCATCCGCATCCTTGCCATCTTTGTGACTGAGTATTTGGGTCTCCTCTAGCCCCCGGACAACCTGGAACAAGGCCAGTTCTGGGCTCCTGCACTTGCAGGGCCCCAGAGATACAGAGACTGTCCCTTCCAGACAGTGAGGGCAGGAACAGCTGGACTGTGACCCTCAAGGATTGATTACTCAAACGTGCTACTGTGAGAAAAATCCTTTTTGTATTCTGGCTTCATTCGTTCGGTCTGAGAGGCCTGCCCTTGGAGCTGCCAGGCTGAGGGGGGCAAGCCACCATTTATTGAGCACCTGCTGAGTGCCTGGCTCTGTGCTGGGGATACAAGGATGGGAAAGGAAAGCCCCTCGCTGTCTTTGCAGGATACACAGCTTGTAAACAGATAAGTAAATCCCAGGTCATTTGGAGCCCCCAGAGAAGGAAAAGTGATCATTCACAAGGCTGATGGAGGCCCACTGCTCAGGGTGCCCCACTTAGAGTCAGGAAGCCCCAGGTTCAAATCCTGACTCACACACTTCCTCTTGGTATGATCCTGGGAGTCATCAGACTTGTCTGGGTCTCAGTTTCCCCATCTGTAAAGTGGGGATAATACCCTCACGTTCCATCCCACCTCTTGGCTGTGACGATTGTAGGAAGTGACCTGTGCCTGCCGTGTGCCCATGGCTCAGAACTGGCACTCAGAACCCAGAGCACCTGGATGCTCAGGCAGCTTTGATCTCTGATCCTCGTTACGGCCCATCTTACATCGGGGAGAAGGGAGGCTCGGGGGATTCGACTGTGAACAGCTTCCAGCGTCCTCACTCACAGAAATGTCTGTGAGAGTTTCTCTCAGGAACCTATAAGGTAATCAGCCAGTTCCCCTCTACATGATCCATCCCCAGGGGTCTCCTGCCCCACTCGGGGCACAGTCAGCTGGGCATCCCTGGTGGCTGTCCCTGGAGGTGAGATGCACACAGGCTACTTAACCATCAAGCCTGGCTGAGCCCCATCCCCCTAAGATGAATCGCAGGGTCCCCTCCAGATCAGGATTCATGTGGGCAGGGGAGAGGAGGGCAGCACCCGAAACGTGTTGTCCTGTGAGCCTCAGGACCACCTGTAAGGGGCCCAGTAGGCAAAAGCTTACAAATAAGGACACTGAGGCTCCAAGATCACCAGCCAGGTTCAGGCCCCATGGGATCACAGGGCCACATCAGCCTCCTCACTGGCTTCCTCCCCTCCTCCATCCCAGGCCCAGCTGCCGAAGCAGCTCTACTGCCTGGTTCAAGAAGCTTCTGTGGCTCCCTGTTCCCTCCAGGACCCTGGACAGACTCCTCAGCTCAGCCTTCCTGCCTGTCACAAGCTGGCTCCAGCCTGCCCTGCGGGCTGATCTCCCCGTATTCCCTCTTCCTGTCGTTTTCATTTCCAGTCTGGCCTATTTGCCCTTTTCTGACATGGCGCTGGGAGTCAGGCACTACTGTGCTTCCCATTTCCCAGATGAGGAGACTGAGGTTCAATAAGTGTCTGCTGTAGGATTCGAATCCAGGCCATTAGCGCTTCCTTCCTTTCTCCCTCCTCAAAGGATCCAGAATTCACTTCTCTGTTGGCATGCTGTCAGCTCTGTGAGGACAGGCCCTGGCTTCCCTTTGTGTCCCCAGCACTGAGGGCTCAGTTGTTGGATGGACTTAGAAGCGCCTGAGGCTACTCTGCCTCTGCCTGGCAGCTGCCACACAGGACGGGCAGGCCTCCGACACTTGTGCAGGGGAACGTGCACACAGAGACATGCATCTTGTCAGGACTGTTTCATGTCTTCCTTTTCACGCTGGCTGGCTGAGCCCAGTGGGTCCGGTAACTCTCCTGAGTGACATAGCCAGGAAGCGAGGATGCGTCCCATCCCTGCCCTCTCCCAGTGCCGAGGCGGGCAGGCGGGACCAAGGGCATCTGCCTGCCACGCCTCTGTCCCTCTGCCCTAGGCTTGCAGATGTGCCCTCAAACACCCTCATGGAGTCCCGGCCCCACCAGGCGTGGGGAGGGTAAATACAAATGCCTCCACCTGACGGTAAAAGCCCTTTCCCTTCCGTGTCTCCCTCTGATTCCCCTTTCTGAGACTGGGCTCCTCCCCCTCATTCGGAGCAGCACGGGCTCTGTCTCCAAATGACTGCATCCCTCTTCTCATGGCTTTTGTGTGTATGTTGTAACCTCTCCCAGCGGCATGTGAGCTCCTCCAGGCCAGGGACCGTACCAGGTGTGTATCCCAATGCATATAGTAGGTGCTTAATAAACGGTGATTGAACTAACCTGAATTCCAGCCACAGTGGCCTCTGTTCCCCCTACAGGACAGCCCATGTCACGCCTGGAGTGCCTTCCCTCCTCACAGAAGCCTTCCTCCAGCCTTTGGAAATAACTTGGCACTGACTGCATGGTGTAGGCCCCAGTAACAGAGCTAACAATAGCATTTATACAGCACCTAGTGTATGCCAGGTATTGTTTGAAGCCCTTCACTTCTCATTTGATTCTGGGAGGCAGGTGCTGTTATTACACTCATGTTACAGATGAGGAACCAGAGTAACATGTCTTATCCAGAGTCACACAGTTACTGAGAGTTGGAATAGCAGGTCCTCCTAACTCCAAGGCCAGCGCTTGAACCCCTACATCACCACCTGGACAGATATTTATATGCTGGATTGTCTGATTCAGGGGGGGAGTCTCTAGGGACAGGATATTGCCTTGTTTCCCCAACACTGCCCACTGCTGCCAAATATTTCCCCAGATCACAGATTCAAGTGAGGAAAATGGGTCCGGAGAGGTAAGCGCCTCAGCTTTGGGGTATCTGGGGCAGCGCTGCCCCAGGGGCTCCCCTGGTTCCCACTCTCCGCAGTGCTCCACTGGCACAGGGATGAGACTTTTTCTGGGGGATCCCACACAACGGATCTGGAGCAGCAATCACAGGCAGGCTGAAGTCTAGTATTGGGCTTGAGCCAAGCAAAGGCCTCTGCCAAGCCAGATCTGACCAAACCCAGCTTGAGACCTGAGAGTCTGTCGGCTACTCCCCAGCCTCACCCCAAGCTAAACCTGGGGGCCGGTGCAGGAAGAGAGGCTAGGCTGTGGAGGCCACGAGGAAAGCCCTGCACCCAGAGCTGGGCCTGGGGCCTAGCTGCGAGACCCCGACAAGCCTCAGTTTCCTCAACTGTAAATTGGAGATAATAAGGGCCCCTGTTGTAAGAACTGAACGGGACTGGTGGGGTTTGCTCCAGATGGTCTTCCAATCCACACCCAAATCAGGGGTCTCCAATCTATCCCGGCGGCCTCCCGGGCGCCATCAGGCCCCTCTCTAGGCTCTGAGTCCTGACAGACTGGAAGCTCCTGGAGGGCAGGGCCGACGCCCTTTCCTATCCATCGCGCTTACGTCATGCTTTTTCATTCATTCCTATTAAAGTGCTTTGCAAACTTTATACCGCTACAGAAATGCTAGGTGGTAGTACTGCTGTGTGCGTTGTTGTTATGGCTACATATGAGTAAACCGAAGCCCGCGAGGGTCCAAAGTGTCACAGGCGAGAGAAGGCGGGGTTCTGCTCCCCAAAGCTAGAGCAGAACCGAGTCCACGGGGCTTTCTGGGCTCCGCCCCTTGAGGAAGAGACCTGTGGTTCCCGGTCGCTATGACGACGCGCAGGCGCCGACCTTTTCGCGCCTGCTTCTTCTCAGACTCAGCGCGCACGCGCCAATCACTCCATCAGTATTTTCCGCTCTTGCGTCGCTGCTTTTCAACCCGGAACCGGAAAATCTCTCACTCACCTCGACGCGCTTCTTTACACCGGAACCGGAAACGAGTATAGGCGGCAGCAAAAGCGGAGCCGGAGCACTGAGCTAGCCGCCGCGTGAGAAGGCCGGAGTGCAAAGGACCGAGGGGCCACCGCCACCATGTGAGCGGCAATTCTCCCTTCGCCCGAAAATGGGTTTCCCATCCGGGGTGGGGGCGCGGCCAGAGCCAGGAGGGAGCGGAATCGGGGCCGAGGGAGGATGAGTCAAAGCCACCCCCCGGGGGAATCGCCTGGGTGACGTTGGTGATCAGTACGTGAGGCGGCGCGTGCGGCCTGTGAGGAGGAAGCGGGAGTAGAACTTTGGGGGGCGGCTCTAGCTCCAGCGACCCTTGGGAGGAGGGGGCTCGAGCACGTGTAGTGTAGAATGGCGCGTGCGGCCAATGGGAGGAGGGGGCGGGCAAGTAAGGCGGCACGGCGGCCAGTAGGAAGAGGGGTTGAGCCAGTAAAGCGGCTCTGGCGGCCAATGGGTGGAGGGGATGAACCGGTAGAGCCGCTGAGAGACCAATGGGAAGAAGAGGGCGGGCCTAGGATGGAGGACTGAGTGTTTCTTAGTGCCATTGTCAGTCACCTCCTTGTGCCCTGGATCCTGCCCACTCGACCCCTCACTTCTGCTGTGAATTTAGGGAGCATTGCTTTAGTGCTTACCGTATACCAGTAGTATGAGGGCAGCCATGTAGCACAGGAAGTAGAGCTCCGAGTCTAGAGTCAGGAAGCACAAATCTGGCCTCAGACATTTATTAACTGGGTGACCCTGGGCAAGTCCTTTCACGGTGTGCCTCAGTTTCCCCGCCTGTAAAATGAGTTAGAAAAGGAAATGGCCAGCTCTTCCAAATGAGATCACAGTCATAATTCAAAAAGGACTGAACCTTAACTGAATGCCTGATATTGTCCCTCCCCCCAGCCAGTAGTTCACTTGAGGCTGGACCTGGTGAACTCCCAAGGCCCCTGAGCATGTTTGTGAGATGTTAGAGGATAGGGATGTTGTAGTTGTTCTGCAAGTGGCGAGGGCTTACACTGCGGAAGCCGGAGTTAGGAAAAGGAGACATTTCCTGCCCTCAAGGAGTTGATATGTTACTGGAGGGTAAGCAACAAATATGTATGTAGGTAAGTTCTAGTTCTGGACAGAAATCCCTCTGACCTTTGCTTTGCTCATATGTAAATTGAGGGCAGGGGGATGGACTAAATCTGGACTCCTTAAACTTTTCCACTCCCTGCCCCTTTTCAACAGAGAAATTTTTACATGGCCCCTGGTACATAAATATATAAAATAGGTATACAATTCAAACATTTGCTGACAATAAATAATAATTTCACAACCCACAACCCATACTCAGGGGCATGAACTACATGACCTAAGGTTCTTTTCTGCTTTTAATATGTGCTCCTTTGAATTTTGAAAGCAGTTAAAGATTCCAAAAGTTAGAGGTAAGGATAGGGCATTCTGCTGGATTTAGAGGCTTCTTGGCCATATTGGGAACCAGTCTCAGGAAGGAATATAGATCCAGAGTTTAAGGGGAAATTGGATTATAAAGAGGTTAATGGTGGTAAATGGGCAAGTCACAGGGAAGATAGGCCTTGACTGGAACTTGAGCAGATCAGGTGTCATAGTCGATGAATGGGTAAAGGGCACCCAATAAAGGTGTCACTTGGGGAATGGGTGATGGTAGAGAAAGATTTGGGAAGTTACAGATGGATTAAATAAGGAACTCCTTGGATAGCTTATGCTTCGGGGGACTTGCTATATGGGGAGCATTGTTAAGGAAGTTAAAGGGAATTGAGAATTAAGTAGCCCAAGAAGGTAAAATGAAAAAGCCAGATAGGAAATAACCTCCGTGTGGCAGAGACCAAATCTTGGAAGAGAGTTCAGAGGTCACCTAGGCCAAATTCAGCTTGAAATGTGACTTCCCTTGACAAGTGGCTATTGAACCTCTATGATTATTGACCCTCCAGAAACCAAGAACTTGCTATTTCTATAAAGTTTCACTTGTGTCAGTCCAACATCTGCCTCCCTGTCAACTGCTCTGGAGCCAGGTACCCGAGTCTCAGTCTTTCATTTACATGAAGACAATTATTCTTCCCTAACAAAGTCTTTTCTTCTCTAACTTAAACCTCCCTTTGTCCAGCTCCTTCTGAGTAGCCTGAGAAAATACCAATTTTTCCAGAGTCACTGCCAGCTACTGGGAGGGAGCCTGAGAAATATTTTCCCACATGCTCGGATATATAGTCTAACCAGATGGTTAGACCTAGTCCTAAACAGACCTAGTCCTCATGCTGCCTCTGACTTCCATGTGAAAATAACTGGCCATCTTCAAAGGCAGTCAGAACAGGGTGGGGATCTCTATTTGGCATCAGGACTCCTGGCTTAGTTTAGATCCTTACTCTGTCACACCTTTGTGGCCTTGGCCAAGTTAACTTGCTTTCCCACAATCCCATAGTTTATTCTATTTCCAGGACACAAAAGCTGCTTTGAGAAGAGAAATTCTTCCCCTTTGCTCTCTCTTCACCTTCCAGTCAGATGTTTATAAATTTTAAGGGATATTGAGTGAGTGAAAAAGCATCTCTTAGGGGGAGAAAAGAACAAACATTTATTAAGTACCTACTAAGTGCACTGTGCCTATGACTTTGCAGAAGTTATCTCATTTATTTATTGTGGAAAAAGCACAAAAATTACAATTAGAGAGCCCAAACAATCCCTGCCCTCCTTGGGCTGTTATCTAATAGAGGAAGACTGCTTGCCTAGGGATGGAAGCTCTGGTCTGGGGAGTCACTGGGAGGGTATGTAGAACCATGGGGAAGTGGATTGACAAAGCCTCCTTAGTGACAATATGAAGGTGGATTTAATTATTATGGGGGGTGAGGGCACTTCCCATAGATGAACCATGTGGGACAACACAACTCCCTGGCATGGAAGTTCCAAAAGTAAGTGGAAAATCTAGCTTTAATTAGATCTAAGTCTGGAGGACTGAAAGGGTACTGTTGTTAGGGGGAGGCCCTCTTTTTATTTGCACGAAGTAATGAGTTCCCTGTCACTGGAAGTATTCACACAGAGGCTAATTGCTCCCTTCTCCAATGCTTTTGTCTCAGGGATTTGTGTTCGGGAAGTATTTGGATTAATATCTTCCAGTCCTGGGATTCTTTGTGGGTGACACCCACTGAACCAGTCATGGTTATAAGTGGATCTCAGTGAGGTCCTGGGTAGGGAGGTCTGCTTACCAGGTAGAAGGAGATCTGAGGGGTAAGGGGAGCTACCAGACCGCCACCCCCAGATCAAAAGGGAGTTTTGATTTACAAAACAGGGTTGTAGAGGCTCTCCGTGGGTCAGCTGCAGAACAAATTAAGAAAGAAAAGCAGTCAGAAGGCAGTCTGAAGGGCTTTGTGGAGAGTGAAATGAGGTTCCGAGGACACAGAGTTGGGTTTTCTGGAGAAACCCAAGCCCAGAAGGCACCTCAGGAACAAGCCCTGGGAAGCCGTCCTCCCCTTTGCCAGGCAGGGGCTGTTCATGGGCCGGGGCTGATGCTTGGGGAGCCAGCACCGCCTGTGGCACAGGGGAGACACCTCATGTCTGTGTCCATGCCCTGCCCCCAGGAGTCTCCTAAACAAGCCCAAGAGTGAGATGACCCCTGAGGAGCTGCAGAAGCGGGAAGAGGAGGAGTTCAACACCGGCCCCCTGTCAGTGCTCACACAGTCGGTGAAGAACAACACCCAGGTTCTCATCAACTGTCGCAACAACAAGAAGCTGCTGGGCCGCGTGAAGGCCTTTGACAGGTGGGTGAGGGCTCTCGCTGCCTTCCACTCTGAGGCTGGGATCCCGCTGGGCACCTCCCAGAAGGACAGTTCTGGGGTCTGGGCTGCAGGCAGGGAGGAGGGACCAGCTCCACAGCTCAGGCTTTCCTCTTTCTTCTGGGGTTCCTTTGAGGGGTCAGGGTAGGCTCAAGTGGTTTTTCCGCTTATCCCTTGCCCCTCCTGACCCAGGCACTGCAACATGGTTTTGGAGAACGTGAAGGAGATGTGGACAGAAGTCCCCAAAAGCGGCAAAGGCAAGAAAAAGTCGAAACCAGTGAACAAAGATCGTTACATTTCCAAGATGTTCCTGAGGGGGGATTCGGTCATCGTGGTCCTCAGGAACCCACTCATCGCTGGCAAGTAGTGGAGCCAGAACCTCTCCTTTCCACCCCAACACTCAGCACCCTACTCCAACCCTCAGCTCAGCCCACTAAGGCTGAGGGGGTCTCTTATGTTTTACCTCTTGTGAATAAAAACTTGCTGTTTTTTCTTTCCCAGTCTGGTTCTTGTGGTCCAGGTTGGGCTGAACAAACTGGGGCCCTCAAAGAGTGTGTCCATGGTCAGGGTTGAGGGAAGAGGAGTAGATGAGGCAGGGATGAAGTCAGGGAACAGAACTCCCGGGGTTGGAGCAGAGATGAGGTTTGACGAGATTGAAGCAGACCTGGTGTCCAGCCTTGTTTCTCCCTGACACACCCACAGAGCCCCAAAGCTTTAGCATTTGTACTGTCAGGTTGGGAGTTGCCACAGGTAGGCCTTAGCTGAGCATGAATCAGCCTTTTGAAGGTGCTGCCATTAGTAGCTAATGAGATCTTGGAGCTTGGGAGAGTAAGTCTGGTCCCCAGAGAAGGGGTGCTGAGAAGCCCTGTGAGGATGGAGTGCTAAACAGGGCTGGAGACCGAGAGAGCTCAAGGTACACATCTCGAGAGTGTCAGAAAGCACAGGATTTAGTTCTCCTCCCAGCTGAGAGTGAGTCTTCCTGAGCTCTGTCTGGCTTTCCTGGGCCTGAACTCTCAGGCAGACTTGTTTACCTTCTTCCCCGAAAAGAGCAAGTTGTCTTTCATATCTATTTTCATATCTACTTCTTTCAGAAAGAAGTAAAATCCTACTCCCCAGGCCTGGTCTGGATGCCACCCCTGATAGCCTGGCTCTGGGACCAGAGAACTTCTGGCATAGGAACCCTCCTCTTCCTGCCTCACTCCCCTACCCTCAGGGAGTCACTGTTTCCATCCCAACTTTTCTTAGAAAGCCATGGAAGTGGGGATACAGTGGTGGACTCTTTGTTAGAGGCAAGGGAATTGAGACCCCTGCAAACAGGAGGAGGAGGAGGAATTGAGGGGATGATTTGGGGGGGGCTCTAAGAATAAGATCTAGCATTACAGGCCTTTAGACCTGGAAGGGGAGTGATAGAATATCTCAGCTGAGGCCTTGACCAAGTCCTAAAGAAGAGCTTTGACTTGCTTTGGACCACAAAGGTAGTAAGGAAAGGGCCAGAAGCCTTTCCCTGCCTTTCCAGTCTTGGTTTAAGGAGATGGTGAACTTTTAGTGTCCAACCTTAGACCAAAGGAGCTCCCTTTTTGCTATTTAAGGAACAGACTTTCATCCCCACCCCAAAAAGTCACAAAACTTGACACCTTCCTCTTAGCTGCACGTCATCTCAGAGATTTGAAAACTCCTAGGTCCTATTGGAGGAAAGGAAGGGACTCCTTACCAAGGAGAAAGGAAAGGATGCTTTTGACCCATGGAAATTAAACTGTGGCTTTTATACTTGTTTGGGAGGACTGGGCAAAGGGGCGAGAACTACTCTGAAAAGAAGACTTTGGGGGAGCCGTGGTAGCTCAGTGATGGGAGGTCTGGCCCCTCTCCGCCACAGAACTCATTCTCTGCTGATCTCGCCTTCTTGTTGGCTTCCCTCCCACCCCACCCCCCTTTTAGTAGTATTTCATTTTTCCAATTACTAGTAAAGATGGCTTTCAACATTCATTTTTATTATGATTTTTGAGTTCCACTATTTTTTCTCCCTCCCTTAATCTCTCCCCTTCTCAAGACAGCAAGCAATTCCCTATAGATTATACCCATACAATCATTTTAAACATATGCCTATATTAATCATGTTGGGGAAAAAAAATCAGAACAAAAGGGAAAAAACACAGGAAAGAAAAAAGTGAAAACAGAATGCTTCCATCTTCATTCAGTCTCCATACCTCTCTGAATGTGGATGGCCTTTTTCCGTTCCAAGTTTGTTGGAATCATCTTGGATCACTACACTGCTGAGAAGAGCTAAGTCTATCATAGTTGATCATCCCACAATCTTACTGCTGCCATGTACCACGTTCTGGATCTGCTCACTTCACTCAGCATAAGTTCGTGTAAGTCTTTCTGAAGCTTTTTTGAAATCCGCCTAATCATCATTTCTTATGGAACAATAATAGTCCATTACATTCATGTATCATAACATTCAGCCACTCCCCAATTGATGGGCATCCACCCAATTTCCAATTCCTTTTAGATTTTTAAATATTTTTTAGTATCCTTTGTTGGGTTTTTTTTGTTTTTTTTTTTTTTTTGGCTGAGGCAATTGGGGTTAAGTGACTTGCCCAGGATCACACAGCTAGGAAGTATTAAGTGTCTGAGGTCAGATTTGAACTCAGGTCCTCCTGACTTCAAGGCGGGTACTCTATCCACTGCACCATTTAGTTGCCCCTTTAGCATTCATTTTTGAAAACAATTTTTAATAACTCTCACCCACCTATTGAGAAGGAAGGCAGTTAATGTGACATCAGTCGTACGCATGAAATCATTCTTGCCTTTATCTTAATAGTAATTTTGGAAACAACAAAGGGAATTCTATTCTGAATCGAATTTTCTCCAAGAGTAACTAGCTGTGGGACAGGAGGAAGCAGGAGTCTAGAAGAGTAAGTTGTGGATGTGCTTAGAACAGTGATGCTGGGATCAGTGAAGAAGGGGGTGGTGTGGGCCAAGAGGGAGGACCAGTGAAGGCAGAGTGCCATATTCGTTTTGTTTCTATTTACCAAGAGTTTTAGACTGGAAAGAAAAGTGGAAATGGCCATTGGGGAGCTGATCCTCGAGTCACAAGAAAGGGAGAAGCCCTTAGCTGCTCCTGACGAGTCTACGGTGATCCAGGAGAATTATATTGCTGCATGTGATTGCAGTCTCCATCAGGAAGGGGCTTAGAAAAGTTGGAGGAGGGGAGAGAGAGAGAGACTGTAAGCCAAGAAGGTCAAACCTCCTGACTTTCCAGAGGGGAGCAGCATATGCAAACTTGGGGCCCAATTCCTGGGAGAGATTCTGGAATGAATTATTACTAAAGGAATTGGAGAAGCTGCAGGAGACACCGAGTACCCACATGGCTGCATGGAGGACCAAGCATACAAAACTAATTTCACTGCCTTTTTTGACAATGTTACTGAGCCAGCACATCAGCGACTGCCATAGATAGTTGACCCAAATCTCATCAAAGCATTTTACTGGTTCTTGTGGAACAGATGGAGGGACCTGGGCCAGATGATGCGACAGCCAGCCAGGATTCAGAAAGGCGCAGACTCAAAAAGTCCTCACTGATAGTTGTGAGAGACTTCCCCAGGACGTCCCTAATAGCATGCCACTGGGATCTGCACTTGTCGCTGCTGCTGGATGGCAGCGACTCTAATAAGGGCAGAGGCAGCTATCAGTGAGTGACAGCATTAGGATCCAAAAGGATCTTGGCAGACCAGTGGAACACAGGAAGGATTACAGGTCTGGAGTCAGGACCTTCAGATCCCATGGAAGTGACCTGAGGCAAGTGATTTGACACTCACACCCCCAGGCCTCAGTTTGCCCATTTGTAAAAGGAGTCGGTTGGCACTAGGTGACTTGGAAGTTCCAACTCTAGATTTTATGAAAATTGAGCTGAATCTAATAAGATGGAATAGGAATAAATATGAAGTCTTAGACTTGGATTCAAAACTTGATACATTTTGGGTAGGAGAGGTGAGACTCAGCAGCTCATCTGAAGAATAATTCAACAGGGTGAGACAGCAGCCTTGGGCCGTGTGGGCACTGGCATAGCTTCCAGGATGCCAAAGATGGTGTTCCTGCTGTCCTGAGGAGGGGCTGGGGGATCTTTTACCCTGGAGAAGAGAAGACTCGGAGGATGTGATGGCTCCCCTCATATATCTGAAGACAGAACTGTATGGAAGAGGAATCCACCCTGCCCTGCTTGGTCCCAGAGGGCAGGAGCATGAGCTGGAGGGGAAGTCAGAGGCAGATGTAGGGGGGAAATGTCCTCATGCCCAGTTATCCTGAACTGGAGTGGCCTGCCTCCACTGGATGGATGCTTGTCCAGGATGTTACATAGGAAGCACTTTTTTCAGCTTCTAGGGGTGCAAGGCCATTGAAGATGTGATTTTATGAGACAATCTCTGTCTTCTACTGTCTGAAGGATTTGTTCTGCTTGGGTCCAGAGGGCAGAAATTCCAATTTTGCTTTGCTATCCAAACTCCCTCATTTCATAAATGGGTAAACTGAGGCCCAGAGAATGAGGACATTAAAAGTCACACAGGAAGTCATTGGCAGAAATGGAACTTGAACCCAGGTCTTCTGATGCTAAAAACAGAAGGGAGGATATTCCTAATAATGGACTAAGGATATAATGGTCTGCCAGGATGGGATAGGGGAGAGAGGGTGGTAGTGAGCTTCCCATCAGGAGGCTGGATGCTGCAGAGAAACCCCTAGCTCAGGCAGGTTGGATTAAATGATCCTGCGGGTTCTCAGATCCCATGATTCTAATCTTGGGTTCAGCCCCAAGCTCCTCATCACAGGCCCTGGCTTGTCCTTAGTAGCTTCATAATCATCTGAGGTTCATGGTTCTTCCTTTCCTGACTTGTGTCTCTCTGACCAAGTTGTTAAGCCTTCTGGAGCCTCACTGTTCCCCTTGGTAAATCAGGGATGATCAACCTTGCACCTCCTTACCCAGTCTTAGGCTGTGCTAAGGAAGGAGCCCTCAAAATCTCACATTAGGGCTGGCTAAATGGGCACGATGGTTATACATTTTTGCTAACACACATGCATCTTTGCTTCTCTGTTGGGAGGAGCATGAGGATGGTCGGAGCCTTTCCTAGCAGGAGCTCTCAGAGGCCGGGCTGGCCAACTCTCCCTCCCCACCCAGGGCTCTGCGATGGTCCCGGGATAGGTGCTGCTCATCTGAGAGAATTTGTCCCAGCTGGCACCGCTGCCATTGTTTTCGGATCTCAGCCTGGACCTGGGGGGGGGGGATAAGGGCAAGGGCAAAGGTAGGACATGACCGTTACTAATTGGCCCAATTGGAAGAAGAAGATTGTAATGGGTCTGGGGGCTTCCTACCTCCTTGTTGATGAAACAATAGAGGATGCTGACAAAGAGACCCTGGAAGGCAGGGAGAGAGAAAATATGGAATGAACAGAAGTGCTTTAGGGGAAGCATGAGTCCTCGCCTAAAGAAAGGGCCAAGACTTCCGCCCAGGTCTTGGTCAGGCTCCAAATCCTGTGCTCACTTCTCAAAGCAACTTTTTTTTGTGTGAGAAATTGGCCTCAGTGTCCCCTAGCAATATGAGTGATATTATCTTGGTTGACATGCAAGGGTAAGAATCCTTTTCCCTTTCAGGGTCTAAGCTTTTCTCTATATAAATATGGGGTTGAGGGTTGGACTAAACATTTTAAATTTCCACAGCTAGAGTTCGATTTTTGCAGGTGAAAGTTTTTGTATTCTTTGTATTTGGAGCTTTAGAGGTGGGTTCCAGTCTGGGAAGTCCAGGTTCGACTGCTAAACCAAGGCTCTGAGGTCAAGGGGCAAGGGTGGCAGATGATGATTTGGAATAGAATTGGAATAGTTCCTATCCCAGTACTCTACCTGGAAGGAGCTGAGGAAGATCTCAAAGTACAATTTGGTGTAGCGAAGGGCGCCTTCTGCTTGTTCCTCTGTCACGGGGGCAAACACCACCTCATGGATGCCCAGGAGGGGGACCAAGGTCAGTGTGGACCTGGCCAGCCTGGGGGCAGAAGGAGCAGGACCCTTCTATCCTTCCCTCTGCCCCATGTGAATCCTCCCTGATCCCAAGGTTTCTTCCTTCCCTTTCTCCCCCCCCCCACCTGAGCCTGTAGTCCTGGCAACGCATCTGGTGGGCCTTCAGCTTGGCCAGCAGGATGCCCAGAATTCGAATGAAGATAAGGAAATTAACCTGAGGATGAGAGTGACAAAATGTGGGGAAGGGTCGCGCTGGGAACGAGTAAGAAGCTGAAGAACAGGGAGGCTCCAGACCCATAGGCTGTTAGAACCCTAAATTGTTAGCACTGTGGGCAGCTGCGATTCAAAACTAGGGAACTCTAGAACATTAGCGCTGTGGAAGGTGAGACCTAGAATCTGAACATGGGGAAATCTGCGAAGCGGAGATTGAAGTTTGATCTGCCCTACTGCACTTCCCCCACTCCCCCACTTCCAAGCTAGGATTGGACTGAAGCTAAGCCTGGGCACATGGGGCCTTGGGAAACCTCGGGGACCCCTGGATGCTAGGTCCTGGTAGGGAATGGCGCCCCCAAAGTCAGGAGTGGAGAGACACCTTGAAAATCGGAGCAGGGCTTCCTGCACGGGTGGGAAATGGGACGAGACTCCGCCAGAGGGAGAAGTCTGGGAAAGGCACCTTTAGAAAACCCCAAGCCCGGTACAGAGGACCCCAGACTCTGCACAGGGGGTGCAGAGGCTGCTTGAGGAAGAGAGAACTGTTCTATGGGCAGGCAATGGGGAGTCATACCAAGATGGTGCCTAGGATGGGCGTGCGGATGATCCACCAGATCGCCTTGATCTCGTTCCGTTCCCAGCACCTGTAAGGAGCTCTCCAAGGTCCTGCTCAGCTCCTCCCACCCTGGCCCCGCCTTCGTGCAGGTCCCGCCCACGCCCCACCCCTGACCGAGCCACGCCCCCGTTCCATATTGGCTCTGCCTCCTGCCGTCCACCTTCACTCACTGAGTGTTCTCGTAGAGGTGTCGAGAGATCACCCACGGGATGACAAAGAGCGCGGGGCCTCCTGGGAAAAGCAGAAGGCCCCCCGAGGTTACAAGAGAGGGAGACCCTCCCTTCCACCCGTCCGGAGTCGGGGAGGGGGGCTGGCGGCGGGAGAAAAGTAAAACTCCTAACCCCCCAAAGTCCTAGAACTCCCTCTCCCCCCCCCCCCCGTCCCGATGCTCTTCCTCCGCCCCTCCCATCTCTGCCTTGGGGGGATCCCGCGCTCCCGTTCGAATGTCTCCTCCTTGAAGGCAGGCCCTGCTTTTTGCCTTTGCGTTCTGGAGGTGAGGGGGGAGTACGGGTCCTGGCCCCTAATCAGGGCTTCATCCCCGCTTATGGGCCGGCTGCTCTCAGAGCTGGAGGCCCTCCCCTCGGTTCCCGGGAGACAGCTGGGGGTAATCTAGTGTGCCCCTTTACTCTCTGTGGGCACGAGGCCACACACGGGTGACTTAAGGCAGAGTGCTTGCTGTCTTGGGGAGGGGAGGGGGAGCCGGGGAGAAAGTCATTGGGAAACGGAAAGACTCTCTACTGCCTCCCCCCAACCAAGACTTGGGGGGTCGTCAAAGGGCCAGGCAGTGGGGGAGACTCACCCCAGCCAAGAAACAGGTAGCATTTGAAGTGACTGTCTTCTGAAAAGGCCATCAACACCAGTAAGCTGTGCAGGTACACACCTTCCACCAGCAGCCACGTGTGGTTAGCACTCACACAGTACTGGGTCACAACCTGAGCCACTCGGCAAGTGGCTAGCGACTGGAGGGGAGGGCGGAGATCAAAAGCCGATGGGGGTGTGACCCTGGGCAAGTCACTTAACCCCGATTGCCTCAGCAAAAAGCCCAAAACAAAACAAAACAAAAAAAAAACCAGTGGGGGTGAACCTCCCAAAAGAGACTCCCTCCCATCAACCAGACCCTCCCTTCAAATAAAGTCCCCCTCTTGCCCTAATCTTGGGGGGGGGGAGAAAAAGAAATAAAGAGTGTGGATGCGAGCCAGGGGGCAGTGGGAGAAGGGTGGGGAATTGTGGAGCATACAGGTTATCCTAGCTGGGAATCGAGAGAACATAGAATGTTAGTGTTTTAGAACTGACTCTGTGCCCCACACTGAGAGGGGAACGGAAGGGAGAACCAAGAGATCACCTGAGCGGGGAGCACCTGAGAGGGGTCTCCAAGGTGAAGGCCCAAGGGGGGCAGCAGTTTATCCCGAGTGAGGATGGCAGCTGCTCGGAAAATGAAGGAGATGAACAGGTTCATGTGGATATAGTTCCGGGTGCATCGAAGCTTCCTAGAGGGAGAGCATTGTGACACACTCGGTTGGCCCTGCCCCACAGTCACCAGCTCTCCACTTTCCCCCAAGCCACCCCTTCTGTCTCCCACATCCTCCAGCACCACCCTCCCATCCCCTCCATGTCTTTAAGGAGGCTGCCCTGAGCTGACCCTCCACCCTTGCCCAACAAATAGCCATCTTGTCTTTGCGTGGAGATTTCTATTGAGAGGGGAATCCAGCACCTCAGCTCAGGCCACTTTGGGACGGTTCTTCCTGACCCAGAACCTCACAGTCTGAGCATCATCCCAGTACTCCTGGTCCTCCCCTCTGGATGGGGAGTCTGATCTCTCATTCACCTAAAAACCCTTCCAATGCTGGAAGCCGGCTGGCGCATCCGCCTTCCACTCACCCACATCTCCCTCCAATCAGTCTCCTAGAGTGCAAAGCTCTTAGACTGAGGGCCCCCTGAGGACAGGGTCTTGTCTCTCCTTCAGGACCAGTTACCTAAAGGAGCCGAGGATCAGCAGAGCCAGCAACAAGGCAGCCAGAGAGAGAGAGTACCCCACTGTGTACACCAGCTGCAGCTTCTCCAGAAGGAGCCTTTGATCCTGGAGGAAGGAAGACACAAACTGGGGACATTTGGCGCATCTCCCCATCGGATGGAGGGATTTTTCCTGTCCCTGAGGAAAGGGCTGTGCTTCTTCCTACACACACAGTGCTCTCACCTGGAAGGCCTGCTCCCCCTCTGGAGCCGCACATTGGGAATGGTCCCTCCAGGGTCCCCACTGGCCGTCAGCCTCACAGAGACGCAGTACGGAGCCCAGGGTCACTGAAGAGGGCAGGGAAGACAGAGACCAGGCTAAAGAAGACGTGTGATGTCAGAGTGCAGAGTAAGGGACTAAGGAGCATGTAGGGACGGAGAGCCAGAGAGGCACCCCCACAGACAAGGAGCCCCCACAGGAGATGAGACCTTAGAGAACATCTAATCCGATCGTGTTTTACAAGAGAAAGCCTAGAAACCAGAGAGATGCAGATAACACTGAGAGATTCAAAGAATCAGAGAAGCACAGAGAAAGGGAGCTGGCTAGGGAGAACAATAAAGAAGAGACCCGGAGAAACCCCAAAACAGGTGGAGAAAGGGAAACGGAGGCAGCCTCAAACTCAGAAAGAACCTCGAGACATGGGAGGGGATCCTCACCTTCCTGATGCCAGGGCAGGTACCAGGGGCAGGGGGTACTGGCTGTGGTGTTAGGGGGTGAGTGGGGCCAGCAAGCATACATGTCGAAGGTCCCATTGCAGGCCAGGCCTGGAGGAGGAGGAGACAAAGGAGGTACTCCCAATTCCTTCTCCCAGGCTCCCCCAAAGGGAAAGCGGAAGAGAGAGGAAAAGAATAGGGATTTGTGAAGAAGACGGAGTCTTCCCCATCTCAGCCATGATACCGAATGGCTGCTTCTAGCTGCCTCCTCCTCCCTCCCTCCCTCAGCTCAAACATGAGCCAACAGATCGGCAAAATGGGAGCCCCGTGGGACATCCACCCTTGTTGCTTTCCCTCAGGTCTAGACGGACTGATCCCTTCTTGTCCTCCCTCTCCCACATGCACATTTCACTGCCTGCCCACATACATCCACACCCATCCTCAACACCCCACTTGTGTCATTTCAGATCTTGTAAAGGCACCCCCACCAAAGTTTGACCCTTCCCTCCATATTCTCCCCGAGATTCAGGACGGCCCGCCTGCCTTTTACCTCGAGAGCCCCAGCTCACCCGGTGATGGCTCAGCAGCAGCTAGAGCATCCTGGCACTGAGCCCGGTACTGGACCCAGCGACGGTAGAGCTCACTGGATGTGCTCCTGGGAAAGCTGGCCTGTGGAGAGAGAACCTTCCTCCCCAGACCCCCAGGTACACAGGGGAAGAGGAAGGGAGCCGGGAACCCTCTGAAAGGCAGAAGAACCCATCCCATCTTCCCCTACCTCCTGAAATGTGCCCCAGCCTCCTCCTTTTCTCTTTCCCCCCAGATTTTTTTAAGTATCCGAAAGAGGGTGAGATTTGCAGGCTGGTGTGAGAAGGGGAAAGGAGGTCTGGAGCCACCATCAAATGGAGGACTGTCTTAAAACCTCGGGTCCTGTGATTTCCAAAACATCTGCATGGGTCATTTTTCAACACTGACCCTTGCAAAACCTTCTGTTCCAAACTTTTCCTCCTTCCCCCTCCCCTAGATGGCAGCTAGTCCAATACATGTGAAATATGTTAAAATATGAGATAAATCCAATATGTGTATACATATTTATACAGTTATCTCGCTGCACAAGAAAAATCGGATCTACAAGAAAAAAAGGCCTGAGAGGGAAAATATAATGTAAGCAAACATCAATAGAGAGCGTGAAAATGCTATGTTGTGGTCCACACTCAGTTCCCACAGGCCTCTCTGGGTGTAGACGGCTCTCTAAATCACTGAACAATTGGAACTGGTTTGAGTCATCTCATTGTTGAGGAGAGCCACGTCCATCAGGATTGAGCCCTGTGATTTACAATTACTTAGAAATGAGAAACCCACCATTAGCACTCCTGGGAGGAGGGGCCTTGAAACTATTTCTTAATCCTCCCCCCACCACCACCTCAGGAGGGTTTCCCAGCTCTTATGTCCTCTCCCTCCCACCCCTTTACCTGTGCTTTCCACAGGGCTGGATGGAACAGCAAGAGGATCAGGAGAAGTGGAGGAATCAACATCACAGGAAGGGATCTGGCCTTCAATGCTCACGATTCCAGGGGTGCCTGGAAACTCCTCTTAACAGGCTTGCGGGAGGCAGGGTAACACAAGAGATAGATGACCTTGAGCCAGGACGTTCTCTGACATCTCTTGGCTCTGTGACTTGGAGCAATACCCCTCACCTTAAGCCTTTTCGGACCCTGGTCGACACAATCCAAAAGGCTGAGAGAGGAAAGCTCTCTCTATGCTAGTCAAAATCATGGCTCTGTCCCTCTTCCTGTGACGTGGGTACTATTACAGTCCTCGGAGTAAGAGAAGTAGAATTTTGGTCCACTAGCTCAAGCTGTTTCTGGGTTCTCCAGAAGGCAATTTGAGATCCGGGCCAGAGACTGAGGATTTGGTTCTAGGGTTTCTAATCTTCACTAACTTTTTTTTTGCTTTTTTGCTTTTTTTTGAGGCAATTGGGGTTAAGTGACTTGCCCAGGGTCACACAACTAGGAAGTGTAAAGTGTCTGAGGCCAGATTTGAATTCAGGTCCTCCTTACTTCAGGGCTAGTGCTCTATATCCGCTGTGCCACCTAGCTGCCCCTCTCCACTAACTTCTAAGCCATAAGGCAGACAGATAAAGTGCCAGGCCCAAAGTCTTCAAGATTCACCTTCCCCAGCTCAAACCTAGCCTCTGAAACCTCCTAGTGACATGAGCCCGGGCAAGTCGGAACTGTTGGCCGAGTTCCTGTTTGGCTACATATTTAACGCACTTTCCATTCCCCTCCTTCCTGAGGGGGTTCCATCCACTGCCTTCCTCGGCAGCAATTCAGATCTCCACACTTTTGGAGTCAGCCTGAGATTGGGATGGGGAGAGAGGAGTCCAGGAGGCGGAAGCAGCTGAATGAAGAAGGAGAAAAGCTGCCTCCATTTTCTTTGTCCCCATACGTCTCCCTTTCCCCTATCCCACCTACATCTCCTCCCCTACCTCCAAAGCCCCATAACCATAGGAAGGAGGCACCGAGGCACGGAGAAAGAGGAAGAGGTAGAAAGAAACATTGGTTTGGGCAGAGAAAAGGTATGAGGTCATCCTTAAGGTCCTATGAGAGAGAGACA